>NLAD01000765.1:240549-319990 GCA_002370245.1 Metschnikowia sp. 04-226.1
AAAAAAAAAAAAAAAAAAAAAAAAAAAGAAGAAAAGATTTAAAATTTCATAAATAAAAAAAGACGTCACTGGAAATCATCAGAAATCACCAGAAATTTACAGAAATCAACAGAAATGTCTTGTCAAAATATATCAATTGGGCAAAATGAGACCCTGGAAAAAAGAAGGGTCAGAAGTGAGAAAAGCGAGAAAAGTGAGACAATTGACCAAGGTGAGAAAAATGATAAACTGGGAAATTTGAGGAACCAAAAGGAGGATTTTGGGGATGATAATTTTGGAAATGACAATTTTGGAAATGATAAATTTGGAAATGATAAATTTGGAAATGACAAATCTGGAAATGATAAGTTTGGAAGTGACGGAATTGGAAATGACGGAATTGGAAATGACGGAATTGGAAATGAAAATCACCCCTTTCTGGCTTCTCCTATTCCTATTTGGCTTGACTGTGACCCTGGCAACGATGATGCCTTTGCTATACTTCTTGCTGCTTGCCATCCTGCCTTTAAATTGGTGGGCATTTCCACGGTCCATGGGAATGTGCAGTTGGAGAAAACAACCCACAATGCTTTATCGTTGCTTGACATTTTGCACTTTCACCAAGACGAAATTCCTGTGTATGCGGGAGAAGCTCGTCCGCTTAAGGTGGAGCCCCAAATTGCTGCTTATGTGCATGGAGAATCGGGGTTGGGCGGAGTGCATGTACCTGAACACTCAGTGATTCAGGCCTCACGTGACTGCCTGTACTTGGATGCTCTTGCCAATGCCATCGAAAAGTACGATGGGAAACTTTGCATTGTGTGTGTTGGGGCTTTCACCAACTTTGCAAAGTATATCCAAAAATATCCTGCGTCGCTAGCCAAGGTGAGATATGTGTCCATTATGGGAGGAGCTTTTGGAACGGGGAACGTTACATCACGTGCGGAGTTTAACGTGGCTGTTGATCCCCATGCGGCGGAAATCGTGTTTAAAGCTCCGGAACTAGCTGACAAAATTGTCTTGGCTCCGTTGAACCTTACCCATTCTATTTTGGCCACGAAAAGTGTGTGCGATGACATCTACTCCGAGACTGAAGGCCACAACTCGGGCATGAGGAACATGTTCTCGACGCTCTTGAATTTCTATTCGGTCATTTATATCCAGAGGTACAAGAACTTTGAGGGGCCACCCATCCATGACCCAGTGGCCGTGTACTTGGTTCTTGCCATGGTGGCTCGCGACGACCCCGCCTATTCGGATTTCGCAAAGGCTTGCGACTTCCACTTTCTCCAACGTCACTTGGATGTGCAGACAGAAGGCCCTTGCATCGGCGAAACCACCTTCGTTATCCCTGACACCGATCCCATGCGCAGGGAAGAGGGAGGCATATTTGTTGGCCTGAGCTTGCATGTGCCTCACTTCTGGCAATATATCTCTACTTCTTTGAAATATGCAGACCAGCAGATAAAGAAGCGCAGCGTCTCGTCTAACTTAACCAACTAACCCATTCTATCACCAACTCTAACACCAACACCAAAAACTCAGACCTTTTCATTGACCTCGTTCTTTTTTATAGTATCGGTGATCACCATGCCGATTTTTCCAATGCAGTTCAGAGCCCAGATGACGTCTAGATGATTGTAATCCGGCACCTCCACTACCTGAAGGTTTCCTCCTTCGTGGAAGTAATTGCGTTCATAGTGTTTCATGTGCGTTGCAAACCGTGCCCCGTCAACGAGGAAGTCCTCTCCACCAATAAAAACAGACATGGGCACAATCTCCTCCTTGGTGCTGGACGTGAACCACTCCTCTTTGTAAGGGAAAAAAGACTTGGAGTCGTCCACAGGGTTGGAAACATGAGCTGGTTGTTCAGGTTTTTCTCCAGGAACATGAGCAGGTTTCTCCATATTTTCTTCAGGAACATGAGCATGATTAGCAGCAGTCTCCTCGGAAGCACTATCGGTGCGAGACTTCTTCGAGCTGATGGGAGTAAAGTCCGCAGTTGTACCGTTTCTATAAGCACTTTTAGGTTGGAGCTGGTTCAGAAACCCTTCCTTCACCGAATTCGATAACCACCACGACATCAACCTTGCAGAGACGCAGGTCGCATTGAAAAGAAACTGAATATGGATCACCTTATTGTTTTTGTAGGAGTTCTTTATGCTCCATCCAAAGAGATACTTAAATATCTGGTAAGACAAAAGACTAAAGAGTCTATGGGTGCCAATGAGTGAGCGTAATTGGGTCAACATGGCCAAGAAACAGCAGTTTCCAAAGATGGCATTGTACATGCGAGGCGACTTGCTGTGGATAAACTTGATGAACGCCCGATCATAGAACAAACTGCCCGGGAAAGCAGCAGGGGCCAAGAAAAAAAAGTGTTCCACCTTCTTGTGATGATCCTTAAGGTCATTGTTTCTCAAGAAGATCAAAGACTGCGTGCACCCTTGCAGATGGCCCACCAAATACAATTTGGAATGGTTGGGCTTATGAGTCAAGACATTATCGATGATGCAAGGCAAGTCGTAGTAGGCCAAATGGCGTACGTCCCAATCCCAGACCTTTTCGTTATGCATCAAATTACCCTTGAATTCTGCGTGTCTAGGCTTGAACCCACACCTGTTATTGCCCATCCACACGTCGTACCCTTGTTCCATAAAATGATAAGGGAGCGAATTGGCCCCTGGAGCAAGCCATGCTCCTGAACACAGGAGAAGCCCATGCTGTAAAAGAATGGGAGGTTTGTTGTTGCGGGCCTCTATGGTATCGGTCGGGTCAATGACGCGGTGTAAAGTGAGGATATGGCCATCAGCAGTGGTGATGTCATACAGCTGCAAGTCCAAACTCAATTGCTGGGCGTAGTAGCTCAAATCTGTGGTGATCTTCATTTTTTTAAGGTCTGGGTATGGCTCGCGAGGGGTATAATTGTCTGTGGCGTTTTGGGCCTTGGGCCGGTTCTTCTTCTCTCTTCCACTCATGACATCTCTAAAATGGTAGATATTGGCCCCTAAAGAAACACAGGTGACAAAAAGAAATGAGCCAATGGCCGACACAAGGAGGGTGAACAATCGGGCCACTCCGCCATTGAGGTTGCTGCTGGCGGTTGGGTTGAGATTGGACATCCTGCTATTGTTTCCCTCTGAACAATGTATAGTAGATCTTAGTTTACTTTTCACGTGTTGCGCGCGTGGAAATGCTTCTTTCGCGATTTTAATTGGGGTGCTCTTCCCTCCAAATCTCCAAATCGAGCTGCTGATCTTGGTGCGCATGTGAAATAAATCTGAAACAATAACAATGGCTGACGAATCAGAAGCCACGAAATCTCGGAACGTTGGCATCGTAAGAATTAGGAGTTAGGAGTTAGGAGTTAGGATTTAAGAATTTAGGAATTTAGGAATTTAGGAATTTAGGAATTTAGGAATTTAGGAATTTAGGAATTTAGGAATTTAGGAATTTAGGAATTTAGAGATTAGGAAAAGGATTCAGGAATCTAAGATTTGGAATATGATTGGTCTCTCTGTAAGTATTTATTTGAACGTGCAAAATGGTTCAATTACAAGACCATCAATGAACAAGCTGAATGTCATTTTAGCACCATTATTGATTTGTTAAACACCCACAATTTTTTAGAAGTCAAATTCGACTTCGTGGCCAAGTTGGTTAAGGCGTGAGACTGTTAATCTCAAGATCGTGAGTTCGACCCTCACCGAGGTCGTCTTTTTTTCATTGAGCCTATTTTTTGTAAATAAATCATGTAAAGAAAACTTGATGATTTCTTATGTTTTTGCGAAGCCCTAAGGTCAATAGCCTCATATATTCGTGTAGACTTGCCCGTGTGTACTGTAACTTTTGCAATTTTTCGGTTAGTGCACTTCTGGTGCAGTGGCTTAACCTTTCTCGGGGCACGTCGCATTTACCCGCCATCCAAAGCTGGCCCAGTACGAATCCGCGCTGGGAAAGCTAGAAATTCTTCGGACTTTCAATGCGGGTGGGAAATTCGGTGGTTCTCCCCATCCAGCATGCGTGGCCCCGGCCGCGCATGTCTCTACTGCTCGTGAGAGCTTCCTTGGCGTAAACCTTACGCTGGGCGCTGCCATCAGAAAACAAGCATCTCGGTGCATGGGAGGCGGCGCGGATGGTTGGTCTCTAGAGAGGCTGTTGAGTGCAATTTGCGACCTTGGCACCCGATACCGATCATTGTCCTGAGTCAGGTTTTTTTAATTCGACTTTTTTAATTCGACTTTTTTAATCCGACTTTTTTAATCCGACTTTTTTAATCCGACTTTTTTAACCCGACTTTTTTAACCCGACTTTTTTAACTCGAGTTTTAACATTACGCTTGGGGAGATGGCCGAGAAACTCGGGGCTCGGCGCCGTCCTGTGTAGATCGCATAAATCTCTGGATCTGAACCTCAACTCCTTCACTCACTTCTCAATGATCATTGCTAGCATCCGGAGAATCTTTGCATCCTTCCGAACAGAGGAAGAGGAGAAGTCGTACTCAAGGAGTGCCTTCTTTAACCTATTGGGGTTTTTGGGAAGTTGCGTGATTTTTTCCTTTGTGGCCCAGAAGTTGTCCAAACAACCCCAGATCTTGTAAGAAGAATTCACAAGTGGGGAAATGAAGTGAATAGTGCATAGTGAAGAAATTGCGAGGAAGAAAGGAGTAGAGTGGAGTGAAGGGGGTTTAAATAGCGTCAGCATTTGATTCTCTTATATACATGACCACCGATCTATCCTAATATACAAACGAAAAGCTCTAGTCCGAAAAGTATCTGCGGCAGTCTCTCCATGGAGACAGCCTAGTCCCTCAACAACACCTCCTTGGCCATTTCGTAGGCCGTCCACGAGATGGCAGTGCTCGGTATGTTGAAGATGATTCTGGGCTTCCAGCCTCTCGTGAACGCAGACAAGCCTGCTTGTTTGTACAAGACCTTGGCTGCACTGAAGAAGCCATTGACGTTTCTCAACGACTCGCTGGTCGACACACCTCGAGTCTGCAAGGCCGTCTTGATGCAGTCGAACGGATTGGTCAACGCTGCAGCAATGCCTCCTGCAACTCCTCCTGACACACAGTGGTAGTAGGGGTTATAGGTGTGGGTGGGGTTTAGCACGGAGGAAAAGTACTCGTAGAACCCAAAGTTCAACGCCGCAAACGGGATGTTGGTGAATAAGGTGGTAGGGTAGGAAATGAAAAACGCACCCAAACCCTCTGTTTTGTAGATGGCCAAGCCGGTCTTCAAAAGCTTGGCGTTGGACGTGGAGGCGGAGTTGCTCATCTGCATTCTCTGTTTCAATACATCAAACGGCGTCATCAAGGCATCGGAGGCGGTGGTGGCCGCAATACCGGCACCCGACGCTATCAATGGATGGCTTTCGTCCGTGACCCACTTGCTTCCGGAGTTGCCTGTGGCTGAATTGGTCAACTTGCCCACCAAGTAGGTTTTGGAGGCCTCGAACGTGGAGAAGTATATGGCGTGCGCGGGCCCGGCTCCGAGAACCACCGACAGCACACCTCTCCACAAGGCATAGGCGCCCTCGCTGGAGCTGATTTTGGAGATGGACGAAATCACGGATTTGTTCAGCTGCGACGTGGACGAAAACACCTGCATTCGTGTTTTGATCGAGTCAATGGGGTACATGACGGTGTGCTCCATGATCCCAGCAAACGCACCCGCAGTGAGGTGAGCAGCTATACTGGCATCATCAGGAAGCGCCTCGTAGTCGATTTCCAAGGGGTCGGCGCCGAGCTTGTGGGGTTGTTCGGCCATTTGTTTTGCACTAGACGTCTACTCTTTTTCGTAGGTATCCGGCAGGGCAAGGGCTCGAGGCAATTGGGATACAGGTGAAGTTCACGGCTGTACAAGAAAGCTGGCGGGGGACAGCCTTTTGAATAGCAGCAAGGGCAGGCTTTATATGGGGAAAAAGCAGCCTTTTATATAGGGGGGAGGCAGCCTTTTATAGACACGCAACGAGGTGGTACAAACGGGAAAATTGACGGGGAGTCTGCCAGCAAGCGGAGGAAATGACGTGGATGGGGGACCAGAAGAAAAGCGATTAGTGCTCGTAGCGAAAAAAAGAATGAAAAATTCAGGTGAGTATCGAGTAAAGAGGAGCGCAAGCGGGACACCAGCCCAGAGGATTTAAAGGAAGAAAAAAAGAAGGAGGATGTGATTTCGGTTAAAGATGTAATTACTGAATTGGGACATTTTTACTTTGGATTTTTTTTTGGATTTTTGCGTTTACTGGTTGCTTGGGAGATGATCGAGTTCGGACATGATACGGGCCAAATGAGCTGCGGGCAAGCCTCGGCTCCGGCCCATATGCAGGTGGAGAAGATAGAGAAGACATGCCAAAAAGGAAGGAGTTCGATAAATAGTAATAGAAGAAAATTAGAATGAGTTAATTGTTAAAATTAGTTAATTGTAAGAATTAGTTTAATTGTTGAGGGCCCGATGACTGGTTGTATGAAGGGGTCTATAATTCTATATTGAGCATCAGTATGCTTCACAGTGACAAGAGGTCAAGTTATTTGAACATCGGGCATTTTTTAGGCACTGTTCTTGGGCACTGTTATTGGGCACTGTTTTTGAGACTCAGTGCTAAGAAAAAAGGCTCAAAAGATAGAGGATTGCTCAGGAACAATGGTCTTGACCTTCCCCGTGGTCAAGAACGACTGCACATTCTTAAGCACAAACTTCTCCATATTCACCGAGGCTTGCACCGTGTGGGTGCCCATGTGAGGCAACGATACCACATTGGGTAAGGTGTATAAGTCTGACGACACTTTGGGCTCGAACTCAAACACATCGGAACCAAAAGCCCCAATGTGGCCGTCCTTCAATGCAGCCGTGAGTGCGGCCTCATCAATCACTGCACCTCGGGCCGTATTGATGATCACCACCCCCTTCTTCATTTTCTTGAGCACCTCAGCATTGATCAAGTGGTGGGTCTTTGGGTTCAAGGGAACACTGACCATGATGACATCGGATTTGGTGATCAAATCGTCGAAGCTCACATACTCCGTGTTGCACTCCAACTCCGCACTCAACTGGCTCCGATTATAGTAGGTGAATTTTTCAAAGCCAAAAGGCTCCAACCGGGCCCGGATGGCTCTTCCAATTCCCCCCATTCCCAAGATTCCCACCACTTTTCCTTCAGGGTCATATCCAATACCTGCACCTCCACACTTGCCCATGGGCCATTTGCCTTGCAACAACAAGTCGTGACCTTCCTGAAAGTTTCTCATGGCTGCAAGGGTCAAGTACACCGCAGTCAACGCCGTGGGGGCTTCCACTGGGTCCGTGATATTGGAAACCTGGATTTTTCTATCGGTAAAAGGCTGCACATCAATTTGATCGTAGCCTGCTCCATTGTGAGAAACACTCTTGACGGACTCGGGCAAGTGAGCCACCAACTCCGCGTCAAACCGACCCGTGTTCTCGATCGATTGGAACGTCCGGGCAATACTGGTGATATCCGAGTACTTACCCTTCAAGTCCTGAAAAAACTCTTGTCTGTTTTTAGACTCACACACCACCACCTCGGCGATGTCGCCCAATTGTTTCCAGTCATCTTCACTGGAGCTCCAGTCTCCGAGTCTGAGGACCTTTGGTTTAGTGGCTGCCATTTTGTGTACGAGAGAAGAGGAGGATTTGCGCTTAGTTTGACGAGAAATCAGAGCAGGATTTAAATGAGAAAAGCGACGAGAAAAGCGACGAGAAAATAGTGAGAGCATTGATTGATTCTCCGGAAATGGTGCGTTTAAATAGTTTGCGTAGACGTGCTTTGGGGTTTCTTACCCCCACACGGAAGACTTATCCCCCACGCGCAAGGGCCCCTCCCCCACGCTGCTACCACCTCCACCACCACCTGCATTCTGCGCCACTTGAAGATGATTTACTATAAATTGTCTAAGCTCGATTCGAAATTGATTCTTCTTTTTCTCCATTGAATACTAATTAGGGCTAGAATGGGCTTATCGCGTGCAGGCCTCCAGGTGTGTGCAGGCCGAGAGGCTTAGATATGCCTAAACGGGCTCGCTGAGCCGAGACCACCGAACAATCAAAACAATAGATGACACAAATGATTGTTATGATTCATTATGATTCATTGGTTTACTACATGAATCATTATTATGATTTTCATATATTCAAACTTTAGATTCGTGTATAAAGTAGCATGCACCATGTACATTTGGGACTGACCTACATTGTATCAGCTGGCTTAAATAAGGTCTAGGTTACTCGCACACACAAAAGGTGACTTAAACAACAAGATGGCTGCCGCGGTACTTGAACGAGTCCGTGTACTTGTGTCTGCTTTCGGTGGTGGAGGTAGTAAACTCTCTCTGAGGGAATCCCTCGAACGACTTGGCGTATGTGGCCACCGAGTGTGCAATCAACTTGGTGTTGGTGAGCCATGCAGTGTAGTTAGGGTTTTGCAAGTCGTCGCACAATTGATGGTAGCATGGATCGAACCACTCGCCGGCCTTGCCTCCAAACTTGGCGACTCCTTCTGCGGACTTCACTCCCTCTGCTCCTGTAGCAATGCCTCCGGCTGGGATTCCTGCGTCAATGAATCCCACATAGTCCGATCTACCGTCAAATGGCACGAGCGTGTAGTTCAAGTCGTGCGCTTGGTACCACTTTATGTAAAGGTTCTTCAAGTCGCCCGACCCGTTGGGGTGGTCCTTATTGTTGGCGTCGTACACCTGGTATTCGTAGTTAGGAGAAGCCATCATGTCGTAGTCCATAAAGAGACGCAACTTTTGGTTCTCCAGAGGCAGGAGGCTGTTGGCGTAAGCATAAGATCCCAAAAGGCCTTCTTCCTCGGCGGCCCACCAGGCAAAACGCACTGCATTCTTCACTTTGTAAGTGGTCAATTGCTTGGCAACCTCTAGCAAAGAGATGGTTCCGGAACCGTCATCATTAATACCTGGCCCTTCGCCCACGGAATCCGAGTGTGCTCCCAAGGAAACAACGTTGTTGTGGTCTCCACCTCTTGTTTCAGCAACCACATTAATGGTCTGGATCTTCTTGACGTAAGAGTCCACATACAAAGTTGTAGGAAACTTGTGGTGGGGGTTCTTCTTCAATGTGTCAATGTATTGTTGAGCGTCCGTCCGACTGATGGCAACAGTAGGCACCTCCTTTCCCGTGGGCTCACCCAAAGTACCGTGCAAAGGAGCATCTTCATCGTAGATGACAAGGCCGGAGGCTTTAATCCGTCCGGCAACAATCAGCTTCTCGGAAAAGGGGCACACGCCTCTTTTGACCAAGGCAATGTCTCCTGGAACGAACGCCTTTGGGTAGTCCAGTTCGTCACATCCATTGTCACGAACCAACACCAATTTTCCGTGAACAGGCTTTCCTTCTGGCGTGGGAGGCGTCAAAGAAAGAGCACTGACCAGCTTCGGCTCAACACCATCAATGAGAAGGGAAAAGGACTTGACCTTGCCATCAATAGCATCAAATTGCTGTACATCAAATTTGTAGTACTTTTTCATCTTGTGCAATTCTCCAAGAATGTAGTTGATAGTTCCCCAATGACCCTTGGAGCCAATGACTCTGGTAGGGTGGCCGTACTCTTTTGTGGAGTCACGGGCAATGGCATACAATTTTTCTGCTCTCTCCCGAAGTGCATCCTCGGTGATAGACTCCTGCAATTTCTCACTGTTCACCACCTTCTTAAGAAACAATGGAACATTGGCAGGCGAGAGCAAGTCATCTAATCTGGAGGACATCTGTCTGAATATCCCTCTAAAAATGTTCAAGATGGCACTCCCCTTATGTGCCCCACGCGAAGGTTCATAGCGGTCTGAGCCCTGGAGTTGGGTTAATTTGTTTTCTGGTCTATCAGCTGGGTTTGATTGAGGAGCTCCAGGAGCGTTTGGTTGTTGTGGAGCTTCAGGAACGTTTGGTTGTTGTGGAGCTTCAGGAACGTTTGGTTTTTCAGCTTCCGGGGCATTAGGTTGTGGAGCTTCTGGGTCTGGTTTTGCAGCTTCCGGAGCATTAGGTTGTGGGGCCTCTGGTTTTGGCTTTGGAGCTTCTGGCTTTGGCTTTGGCTTTGGAGCTTCTGGATTTGGTTTGGCAGCTTCAGGTGCATTGGGTTGTGGGGCTCCAGGTTCATTGGGTTGTGGGGCTCCCGGAGTGTTTGGTTGTGGAGCTCCAGGATTTGGCTGCGGAGCTCCCGGAGCGTTTGGTTGTTGTGGAGCTTCAGGGTTTGGCTTTGGAGCTTCAGGAGCCTTTGGCTGTGGATTTTGAGGCACGTTTGGAGCTTTGTCCTTTGGGGTTTCGGTGACGTTAGGCTTTTGTGTTTCAGTAGTGGTTGGCTGTGGCACCATCATTATGGGCTGCTGTGGCTCACGCTGGAGACGGATTTCCGAGCCAAGGTTGCAATCCTGTCGAACCAATGGGTCCGTAGGCATAGTGTGAACAACTGCGAGCACCGCAAGCGATGCGATCGTAAGTTTCATTCTGTATTCTGTAAATAGCTTAATAAAAATGCTTCGAAATGTATGGCAAGGCGGAATAAGTGCGGCCTTATATACGATTTCTCGAAGAGTGGTATGCCGCGCGCCGGTGCGTCAAGCCGAATTTGTATCGCGCAGAAGATAAGTATGCATGCTCTGCTGCGGGGCCAATAGATCCCCGGCACGGCCCATTACCCTACGGTTACTAATTCCTGGTCGACTCCAATCCACTATTTACTTCCGTAAACACAATGTAAAGGTCCAAAAGTCCAAACATTCCAAAAGCACAAACACTGCATTCGTATGTGAATTACCAGTCTTGATGTCCAGTTTTGATGTCCAGTCTTGGTGTTCAGTCTTGATGGGTCTGCTATGCGAATCCATGCCCAATTGTTATCTGCGCGAGCCAGCAGCACAAATCACATAGATCAGTGGTGCAATTGCCTCGGGCTCACCAGCACTGCAATTGCATTGGATTGACTGTTAGTAAAACCCGTCCCAAATTCTCCAAAAAAATAACTGCATGCTGCGGTTACCTCCATTTTTATAACTAGAAACCGTTTCGCATAAACTGATGCATAAAGTCATTCATGTCGAACTGAACATTTTGTCCGTAGTGCTGCTGGTGGAATGCATGTCCGCCTCCGCCATACGAATGTTCTGCTCCTCCGCGGTCATAGTCTGCTTTGGAGCTGGGATTGGAAAGTACTTCGTAGGCCTCGTTGATGTCTTGCATCTTGGCCTCGATGGCTGCCTCGTCGAGTTCCCCTCCCTTGTACTTGTCAGGGTGGTACTTGAGCGTCTGCGTTCGGTATGCTTTTTTGATGGATTTTTCGTCCGCGTCCTTGGAGATGTCCAAGATCTTGTAGTAGTCCTTGGACCGGTCGAAATGCGATTGTTGTTGCTGCTGTTGGTGCTGCTGTTGGCGGAACTGCTCCTGTCTCTGCTGCTGCTGTTGGTAATACCTGTGCTGCCGCTCCCTTTGTAATTTTTCTTCGTGCTCTTGGATCACCCGGGACCGCTTTTGGAACTTCTCCGTCCTTTTGACGTTTTCGCTGTATTTCTCGAGAAGTTGCTTGGCTTCGTCGTACTTCCTCTTGCTCAACAACGAATTTATCTTGGCCAAGTGCTTGGGTAAGAAATCCTGGCCGTCCTCGGAGACTTTGGCACAGAGTGCTTTCCTGTCGGGTGATTTCGCCTCGATGCTCAACTCGCAGGCGAACTTGTTCAACACCTTGACAAAGGGAAGCGTGTTTGCGTTTATACCGGGGAATTCGGAAGAACAGAAGCTGGTGGCAAGGTGTAGAAGGTACTCCAAGTTGGTGTGCACATCCACGGGCAATTCCTTCATTTCCTTCTTGGAGAGTTTGACTGGACTGGCTAGCTCCTTGTAGAGAGCTGAGTCAAACTTCAACGCCAACTTCTCGTCGGGAACCACGGCCTCCACTCCTCCGTATAAGTACTCGTCCAACACATAATACTCCTCGTAGGCCTTGAGAATCTTCTGCAACTTGGAGTACACCTTGCTTAGCCTTCCACACGACTGGAACTCATTGTCTATGCGTAGACAGCTCTTGACGGTGTTCCAAGCATCCAGGAACTTTCCCTGGGTGAAAAGAAGAAATTGAGAGTGCACAGAGTACTTGGCCAAATCCCTGGAGCCTGAAAGACGAGTCACCTTGATATAGTCTCTCGCAAGGTCATCAAAAGAGATGTCTTTTCCCCTTGCAGCCTGAAATTTTGCAAGCCTTATTTTGAGCTCATGGCCTGCAGCGGAGTCTGGAGCCACGGCAATGAGTTGAGTATCGATTTCTGCGGAGAACTTATCAACAGTCAGATCCTCAATGTTGTTTTCCAGAGCAAGAGCAGAGTCAATGGTTCTATAAGTGGACTCCCATTGGTCCATTTGTTGAAAAACGTCGGGAAACTTGTCTTGGCCAAAGTGATTCCTGATATCACTGAACTGGCCCTGTTTGAGCCACATTTGCACCAATTTGTCTGCAGCAGGCGAAAAGTCAGGGTCCAATCTCTTGGCTGCTAGAAGATCCTGCGCCGCTAAGTGATTCTTGTTGATACCAATGGCCACAAGAGCTTTTTTATAGTACACCTGAGCTAGCGTGGCATCCAGAAGCGTGCCTGAGCTCTCAATGTCATGGATCAAGGTATCGTATTCAGTGAGCACATTGAAGCTGGGACCCTGCGAGAGAAGCAACTTCTGAGCTCCCGCTATACGCTCATTGAGGTCCGGGGAGTCGGCAGCCACATTGACTAGGACCAATGCTAGGGTGACGATGGTGGAATACTTCATGGTGGGTGCGGAGGAGAGTGCGCTCTGCGTATGCCTATATACTTGTATATTACTTACGTGTTCCGAGCCTGCATCCAGCGCCCACAATGGAACCTCTACGAACCCACCCCTTTGGTATACAATGTAAGCTTTGGGTGTAGATTTCAGATCACTCTAGATTACTGCAGATTAATTACTCCAGATTCCTATTCTTCATAACTATGTAGTACAGAACTGTAGCAGTCTGTCGTAGTCTGTAGTAGTCTGTCGTAGTCTGTAGTAGTCTGTATAGTAAAACTAGGTGGTGTAGTACTAGTATTTTTCTACTGCTGAGTAGTAGTTGGGACGAGTACATTATACTCCGTTCTAATGCTCATGGGCTTCCTATATAGCTCAACTACTTAAAAAGCTTAGCCAACGAAACGGCACCCTCGTCGTTCTTGGACATGACCTTGGCCACCGCAAGCTCGAAGTCCTCTTGCGTCACGTGTATTCTCCGTTCTCTCAACGCATACATTCCGGCCTCGGTACATATACCCTTGACATCAGCACCCGAGCAGCCGTTCATCTTCTCAGCGATTTTGCGCAAGTCAATGCCTCTGGTCAAGTTCATGGACCGCGAGTGGATCTTCAAGATATCTGTGCGGGCAGCCACGGTTGGGGCAGGGAACTCGATCTTACGGTCGATCCGTCCCGGTCTCAACAATGCGGGGTCCAAAATGTCCAATCTATTTGTAGCCATGATGATCTTGATGTCTTTAGAACTCTCGAAACCATCCAACTGGTTGAGCAACTCCAACATGGTTCTCTGGACCTCCGAGTCTCCTCCAGAAGAGCCCTCCACTCTCGAGGACCCAATGGAGTCGATTTCATCCATGAATATAATGGAGGGTGCATGTTCACGGGCCATGACGAAAAGCTCCCGCACCATTCTAGAACCCTCTCCAATGTATTTTTGCACCAATTCCGACCCAGACACACGAATGAACTTACAGTCGGTGTGGTGGGCCACGGATCTGGCTAAAAGCGTTTTGCCCGTACCAGGAGGGCCGTACAAAATCACACCCTTTGGCTGGGCAATTCCCAAACTCTCAAAAAGTTCCGGGTGCTTGACGGGCAACTCGATCACCTCCTTGATCTCCTTGATTTGCTTGTCCAAGCCTCCCACCATATCGTATGTAGAATCAGGCACTTTCTCCACCATCATCAACGACACCAACGGGTCGATTTTGTTGGGGAGAATCTTGTGCAAGTCATACGAGTCCGACTTGAGACACACCCGCAAACTGGGGGTCAACTTCTTGATGTCGATATCCTTGGTGATGTTGACAATGTACTTGCCCTCAGGGTGGATCTTCACAAGAACCTTCTTGAGGCCCATGACCTTGACCACTTCACCCACGTAGGAACCCGGTTCCTGGAGAAGCCTCAATTCGTCTTTTAGCTGGCGCACCTTGGAGTTGAGTTTGTTTCTTTGTGCCTCCAACCTGCGCAAGTTCTGGGTGGTGGTCTGGATCTTAATTTCGGCATCTTGGATCTGCTGCTCGAAGTAGGGCTTAATTCCTCCCTCGTGTATATAAGGTGCTTCGACTGCCGTCATGGTGGTGTTGGTGGATAGCATGAGCATTTGCCCTCGTAGTAATATTGGCACGACGTCCGCACGACGGGTGTATGCAGGATCACCATCTTAATTTCAAAGTGTAGTAATATACAATCAGTTAGTCTCGCAACATCAAATGGGTTGATGATATAGGTGGTGGAAATTAAAGCAAAGTTTTATACCAATAATGACTAGTGGATTATTTGAAGATTCATATGTAGAGAGTCGTTAACTACTAGTATGTAGATGTGTAACAGTAGCAGTACACAATTGGTTAATTAAAATATGATAAATCACGTGTGTAGAATTGAAGAAGTTGTTAGAGAAAGATCAAGGACCATATAGTGTTCTCTTGTTTTTTTGTTGTTTTTTGGAGTGGAGGTGGTGGTGGAGGTGATATGGTGGAGATGGTAGATGTACAGGCCTAAGAGAGGGATATCAGTGCGCAGTTCCAAGATAAGTCAGTGTGGAGAATACATGGACCTATTCAAGCTTCTACTATTTGCAGCATCCGCCAGCTGCGTGCAGCAATTTTGTAAATGCCAGTGTCTTGAACAGAGCATCACCAAGAAAATCGACGAGTGCAGTTCTTGCACCAAGGAGTGGTGTATCCAACAAAATAAGAACATCTGCCTGACAGAAGAGGTGGCCGACTCGATCATCATCAGCTGCTTCCAGAATGAGTCCACCAAGGAGCACGTGATGGTGCTAGGGTTTACTATAGCGGTGCTTGGGCTCCTTGGCAACCAAATGTACCAGCACTTTAAAGGGACCAGACGATTATGAATCTAGGACTGTCTTGTACAAATGTCTAGTCCAACAAGTCTCCTTTGGGGGAGGGGTGGTGTACTGGTGCAACAAGTCTAAATCGACGTGACTATTAGATATGAATTATTGACACGACAACTTAGACTTAAAATTCAAGACTTTTTCTATTAGTCATCAATAACCATATTGTCATGTCTACTGTCATGTTCTCCAGTCACGCACCAGTCGCATGCATACAGTCATGACTAGTGAAATACATTTACCAGCATATAAGCATACCGAATATACAAAGTCTACCAAAGATTTTAGGGGTGTACAGATTTGTAACCCACTTGAAACAAACCCATTGCACATTTCCCCACCCCAAAATTCTTCGTCCAGCATATTGGATTTTGGGTTCTGTCTGTAGCAGTACATTGCAGTGGCATGCTATTCTGGTCTGGAGGCCGCGTCCAACGCACGCACTAGCCTCGGCAGAAAACACACAATGCCTCTAGTCAGAGAACTTTGGGACTAGTTGTAAAAAGAGTAGGGAAGAAACTGAAACACCAGGGGTCTAGAACTGGCTTTTTTTTAATTGTCACGTGGGGCTTAATCAGGGATTTTAATTGGACATTCAATTGGAGCCAAAAACAAAAACCCGTGCCCCCCGCCGTGGACCAGTTCCAGTTTCCCTTTTGCTCAAAAGTCTTATGCAGCACCGCACACGATTTCAGTCTGAGACTGACTTCACATAAAACTGCCCACTACAACTCTACGCGATCCCAAAAAAGTCGTGCGGAACCTAGCCGCAAGACTGAAAATTTTTTTTTTTTTTATTTTTATGCCTGCTTACCTCCCCTAGATAAACCTCACCCCTCCCAGTTGTCGTTTTCTACAACCACTTTTTATTTAATAAAGGGGCATTACTTTTGAACGAATTCTTGTCGTGCTTGAGTTTTGTATTGATTTATCACTTGGCATTCACCGGTAATCCAGTCCTTGCCACCATCAGGAGCTCTTTTTAGGTTCCCATTCTTCACCCCTGGCATTCTCCTGGCTGATCCGGCTTATCCAGAATGTCTGAGAAAGCAGAAAACTCCCCCAAGCCACAGCAGGCGCAACCCGCCCCTAATCCAGCTGCTGACGCCCAAAGCCAACCCCCTTACACGCAAAGCCATCCACACCAGGGCTACCAAGGGAAGGGCCACAAACCCCACTTCCTGCCTTCTGGCTCTTCCAATTCCCCCAACCAAGGCGGAAATAGACAGGGTGGCTACCAAAACTCGGGCAACAACAAGTACTACAACAAGCGGAACTACAACCACAATAACCAGAAACCAAACAACGCCAATAATAACAAGCAATATCCTAACGGCTACAGGTATGCCCCCAATGTTTACGGCGGCAATTACTACTATTCATACCCAATGATGCCTGGAATGAACGGCATGCCTGCCTACCCTCCTCAGCTGCCTCTGCAAACCCACGCTACCCCTCACCAATATCCAGTTGCATCGCCTGGCGCTTCCAAAGTGAAGATTACTGATAAGGATGGTAAGCATGTGGATTTGGAAGGTAAAGGCAAGCTGTCTGCTTCTGGCTCCGCCAACTCGACGCCTGTTCCTGCCTCGAGTGTTTTGCATCAAAGTCCCACTGAGCTGAAGTCGCCTTTGGCTGCTTCTCCTGTTGCCGTTGCTCCAGCTGCTGCTCCGACTGTTGCTCCGGCTGCTGCTCCGGCTGCTGCTCCGGCTGCTGCTCCTGCTACTACTCCTGCTACTACTCCGGCTGCTACTCCGGCTGCTGCTCCGGCTGCTGCTGAGCCAAGTACTGGTAAGCTCTCCGCTGCTGAAGAGTTCAGAAGAAAGATCTTGGAAAAGGCCCAAATTGCCAAGAACAAGAAGGCCGCTGAGTCCTCCAAGGCTGCCCCAGTTGAGGCCAAGCCTGAGGCTCCAAAGACCGAATCGGCTCCTGCTCCTGTCAAGGAGGAGGCTAAACCAGCAGAAACCACTGAGCAAAAGCCTTCTGCTCCTGCTGCTGCTCTGGAGCCCACTCCTGCTGCTGCTCTGGAGCCCACTTCTGGCAATGCTCCAGCTGCCACTGAAAACGAAACCGAAAAGACCTCTGAGCAAACTTCATCTAGCATTTCTGAACAAGCATCATCTGACACTCCTGCTGCTACTGCTTCTAGTGCATCGGCCACTAGCAAGGGGGTAGAGCCCGTTGAAGAAAAACCAACGGAAAAGACTGCCTCCGAGCCAGTTTCTGAGCCAGCCCAAAAAGAAACCGAAACTGAGCCAACCACCACCGATGACGCCATTGAAGGCGAGCACGACAGCGAAAGCGGAAGTGAAAGCAATGACGACAGCAGAGTCGATGAAGAAGAGAAGGAGTCAGTCTTTGACCTCTCGATGTACTTCGACAGATTGGCTACTGCCGCTCCTTTGGAGGACCCATTCTCAGTGTCGTACCCATACCCTCTTGCTGGCGTGGACCCTAGATGGAAATCTGAAACCAAAAAGTACAGATATGACCCACAATTCTTGCTTCAATTCAAGGACGTTGTGCAATACACCATCGACGATGCCTGGAAAGAGAAGCTCGAGAGCTTGGGCATTGTGCCTAACAGAAAACTGGCATCCGGTCCTCAAAGAATGAACTCCAACAAATTCAATGGTCCAATGCAAGGCGGAAGATTCAATGGCGCCATGCCAGGAAGACTCGGCCAATTCGATGGAAGACAAAACTCCAGAAGCGGATCCAAGAGAAGAGGAGGTTCGAGTGCAGGAGGTCCAAGAGACAAATCGCTTAGAAACAGAACCCAATCCAAGAGAGGTGGTTTCGTCAAGGAAGACGAACCAACCATTCCTAAAGAGGAGATCAAGCCATTGGTGGCCAGTGCTAATAGATGGGTGCCAAGGTCTAGACAAAAGCCTCAGGAGGAGCAACTCGCCCCAGATGGAAGTTTGATTCTCAATTCCGAAGATGTGGAGAGAAAGACAAAGTCTGCATTGAACAAATTGACATTGGAAATGTTCGACTCGATCTCCGAGGAGTTGTTGAAGATTGGACGTCAATCCATTTGGGAAGAAGACGCCAAGACTATCAAGCAAGTGATCTCATTAACATTTGCTAAGGCTTGTGACGAACCATACTGGTCTACCGTGTACGCCCAGTTCTGTGCTAAGATGTTGAAGGAAGTTCCAGAAGAAATCAAGGACGTCAACACCTTGTCTAAGAGCGGAGAAGTTGCCCACGGAGGTGACTTTGTCAGAAGAGTCTTGTTGGCCACCTGTCAGTCTGAATACGAAAAGGGCTGGGTCGACAAGCTTCCGACTAATGAAGACGGGTCTCCTTTGGAGCCCGAGATGATGTCGGACGAATACTACGCCATGGCAGCAGCTAAAAGAAGGGGACTTGGTCTTGTCAAATTCATTGGTAATTTGTACATCTTGAATATGTTGAACGACCAAGTCATTTTGCATTGTTTGAGGGATCAATCAAAGAATGTGGTTGATCCATCTGAGGACTCCTTGGAGAACTTGGCCCAGTTGATTAAGACAGTTGGTCCTAGATTCGAAGCCTCCGAAAGAAATAAGGCTGCATTGACACTTGTCTACGATAACATCCAACAAATCTTGGACAACTGCAAACTCTCATCCAGAATCAAGTTTATGTTGATGGACTTGCAGGACTTGAGAAGAGCACAGTGGAAGTCGATGAAGCTGGAGTCCGGACCTAAGACCATTAAGGAGATTCACAACGAAGCCGAATTGAAGAGAATAGAAGACAGCAGAGCTTCTGCAGAGAAGAGAAGACAGAACAAGGGAGGCTACAACTCTGGATACCAGGGAGGAGACTCGAGATCCAACTCCAAGATGGGATCTTCTTGGGGAACCAGAAAGGATTCAAGACAACCCACCAAAGACTCTAGGGGCTTTATGTCTATCTCAAGATCCCAGTCTAACAAACCAACGCGTGATAACTCTACGCCCGCCCAGACCCGTGAAAACTCCAAACGCAGCGAGTCGGTAGCTTCCAATATCTTTGCTGCATTGGGGGGTGACCACGACGATGGAGATGCTGCAAACTAATATTGCAAGTCAATGTTCTGTTCAGTACTCTAATGGTATTCACATACCACCTCTTGCATAACTTTACTCTCCTGTATTACTATTTCTAAATACACTTTTGCTAAATATATATACTGCTAAGTTCAACTGACTACTACCACCACTCACTCCTTCCTATATTGGCTTTATAAGACCCACTCCATACATGTGTATTCGCCAGTGGTGTATGAGTCTGGCAAGTCTTGCAAGGAAACTACCTCCAATGGAGCCATTGTAGTGGGCAGTAAAGTCTCAGTGGTACTGAGCAATTGGTCCACCCAATCATCATCGTAGGTAACATTCAAAACCACATCTTGAGCCATCTGTCTTTTGGGAAGTACCGTTTCGTCGTTGTTGGTAAACCTTTCTATAGAACGCACAGCAGTATCGAGTCGTTCTTGGTGTTTCGGAAGTCTGCCAATTAAAGTCTCTATGCAAGCAATGAGCACTTGCATGCTGTTGGAGTCGGACTTCTGGAGGCTTTTAAAGGCCGAAACCAACTTCACCAAAGTAGCTTCTTGGGATGGTGGCCATTTGCAGGCATGCAATATGAGCGTTTTGATGATGAAGTGGGGCGATTCACCGTTGCGTAGCATAAGTAGAATGCATTCTATGGCCCGTACGAGATGGGGTTCTTGATTATCTTCCGGTCCAGTATCTTCATTATCCGAATAAATGTTTCCGGGCTCGACGTCACTATCGTCTGAATAAATCATGTGTTGGTCCCACACCAGACTTTCTGGGAACTTCTCGAAGTCTTTGACCAGGACCTGTCGAATCGGAGAGGAGTTAAGTGCGTGTTGGGCCTTTGGTTTGGGAGTTCGAGCCTTTGGAGCCTTCGGGCATCTGGATTCACTGCTTTGAAGAGCTGTAAACATCAGTGACACATAAGGCAAACTGCTGGAATGGGCCAAGCCAAACCGTGCTTTATTGAGGCTTTCGATAAGCTGGCTCACATCCTGTGTAGTCACACTCGCCATTTCCGACGGCAAAACGTCCACCTTATACTTGTCTGCTTCAAAATTCAGACTCATCAATTCAATCACGTTGATGGCTGTTCGCATATCTCCATTGGCATACCTGGCAATATCTGCCATGGACTCTTCGGAGTACTGTAAGAACTTGAGCCGCATACATCTCTTCCGTTTTATATTCTGATACAACACGGCTCTTCGTATGACACGAAACACGTCTTTTTCATCTAACGCCTCCAAGCGGAATAGCTGACAACGTGACATTATGGCTCCCCGGATCCGTTTCTTGGGCTCCACTGTAGTTGCACCAAGAAATACAAAGTCCCCACTCTCAATGAACGGGAGAAGAAAGTCTTGTTGCACCGAAGTAAACCGGTGGATCTCATCAATGAACACAACCACGCGTAGCCTGGATGATGAGCCCCGTCGGAGCCTGGAGGCATTCTCAGCCCGGATCTGGCCCAGCAACTCTCTTAAATCGGCCACCGTAGAGTCTGTGGCCGAGAGTTCCACAAAAACATAGTGGGCATGGTCGGCCAAAAGCCTGGCTATGGATGTTTTGCCCACTCCGGGGGGTCCACAGAGGATCATGGACGGTAGGTAGCCCAAGCGTAGAAAGTTGGAGATCTCCCCATTTGGGGAGTTGATGAGATGGGTCTGGCCAATGTAGTCTGCAAGAGTCTTGGGCCGTAGTAACTCAGAGAGCGGTAGTTGCAACTCCGAAAGGATATCTTGCTCTATGGATGCCATTGGTTGGGTAGATTGTGTGTTAGTGATAGTAGAGTGCTGCTCATATCTGCTGCAGGCTCTATGCACTACTGAGACATTGAAACTATTCACTAGTAAATGTATCCCTTCCCCTGGAGTATCTATCCTTCCCTGGCAATATATGTCTACTGTTGGTCCTAGATGTATTGGATCGACTAAGAAAAAAAAAAGAAATGTGACAAACTGTTTATCTCTTTTGTTCCATGGGTATGGGCCCCAGAGACATGGGGCTGTTGACAGAGTTGGACACTCTTCGTTTCTTGGTCGTTTTGGCCTCGTCGGCCGTCTGTGTATGTGGAGACGGGCTGGACATTGCACCTCCCTGGCTACCCTTGATCATTGTAGCATTCATGTCTCCTTGTCCGCCCATAGACACGTACTTCCGGAGAGCTAGTAGCGGCGAGTTTATGTTGTTGGCCATGCTGAAGTTCATCAACGGGCTGAGCTGGCACATGATGTCACTTATACGCAATAGCCGTAGGGCATCTTCATTGAAGCCGACTCCTTTGGCGACCTGCTCACTCTTGCACCCGGCCAAGAGTTTCTTCATGAAGTCGGGCCCCTCTTGCTTCACGTCAATGTTGCTCCAGATTCGTTCAAGGGCACTGATAGACATGGAGCTCTCGTAATTGGCGATTTTAAACTCCATCAGACCAATCCGGAAATCGCGGTTGAGCAAGATGCGACAGTCGCCTGAAGCCACACCTTTGGATCCATCGATAAATGTGAAGGTGCTGATAAAATGGGCCGCCAAAAACACCGAGCCATTGTTGAGGACCTGGAACTTGATCCCCGGGAGTGAGATCTGGTAATTGGACACGTCGCTGGCTCGGACTGCAGCCACGAAAAACGGCGGGACCGTGGCCGCATTAAGGCGATACAGCTGGATGTTGGCACCATGCGGCAGACTCGAACCCAGGTCTGTCTTGACGTCTGAAAACGGGGGTTGGTCATGGGACGGCATTATTATGCGCACCATGGCCAAGGGCGCCGCATATGTTTCACACAAGCGGGCCCAGAAGTCCACATTGGATATCGATGCATGCGGCTCGCTGGAGATGAGGTCGATCAAGTCCAAGATGCGCATCACGCCTGCGTTTCCCAAGTTTCTCTTGAACATCTTAGCGCTGATCTCTTGTTGATTTGGCATCAGAGGCAGGGGGAACCCCATCCTCACATTATTGGCTACTCCGGGTCCGCCGGGGCCGATGGGCGTGGTGGTACCCTGGGATGCCGCACCACCTGCATGGCCCTGGCTGTTCACTGACGGAGCCCGACTTTGGTTTAGCAGTAGCTTGTAATCGCCTTGGTCTTCTGTTTTGAGTGGTTGCTGTTGCTGCTGCTGTTGCCGATTGATTTCTTTGTTTTGGTTCTCAAGTGCCTGCCGCAGAAGATGCATGTCCAGTAGATTCAGGTGCGAGCCGGGCTCCAGGCTTATGTGCGGGGCCAGACTGGTTCCACTTAGGTCTTGGCCATTGCGGGCCAGACCATTGGGTACCATCACTGGTGTTGTGGGATGGTGAGAACTGGGCACCGTGGGTGTGTTTCTTGTTTTGAAAGTCTCTACCGAAGAAGCATCGGTAGGCACCAGGTGCACGCGGGACATTTCGGGTCGGTCGGCCATCATCTGCTGCTGAGCCATGGGCGAATGTGTGTTGAATGCAGAATTGAACCGCTGGTTCATGGGGGCAATTGGGTACGAGTTGGAAGTGTCTGTGTTAAAATCGTTCATGGAGCCATTGGAGCTATGGTCAGGAGCCGGCTTAGACATTGCCGGTTGTGAATATTATTCTTGCCACGAAGGGTTCAAAACCGCAAGGAGAGCCAATTATCTCCTCGCCGTGTATATGATCTGGGATCGAGGCGACTGTCGTAGAGATGGCAAGTAGAGAGCTGAGATCTTGGATTGAGGGAAATCTCGAATCTCGAAAAGCAATTCGCTAAAAGGCACCGGCAACACACTAAGGAGGGTCGTGGCAAGGAACAGATTCTGGGCAGGATATATAGCAAGCCTCAAGAAGCCAGAGAAGTGCAGCCGGAAGGAAAAACTAGGTGAGTCAATGGGTATATGTTGAGAAAAACGTTACTTTGGGGTTATCGCGAAAAGAAGACGCACGGTTAAAGTTAACGAGCCAACGCAACAGAGAAAGCTTCTACTGGCAAGGGGCAGGGGCACGGAATAATAAAAGTTATGAAGACCAAGACCAAGGGTCTTGATATGGCCGCATTTTGTGTATAAAGAGATCCGAGTCTCGCGGCCACCGCCTCTTTGTAAAGGCCCGACTTATTGCCGTTTAAAGTCCATGAAAGATGTACTTCTTTGCGAAAAGGCACCAATTTCAGTTCCCATTGCTCTGACAACGAACAATAGTTTCACGCACTCTGCATGGTTTTTCTTTGTCTTCAGCCCCTCCGAAGCCTGTTCTGGGCCAATTTTCCTAAATGAGTGAATGCTCGTCGCCATGACTCCGACACTTGACCCAAATCAGTCAATGATCCCACTGACTCCGACACTTCTACCCAATTAGTAGAAGAAAACACACCTCTGGCTTCGAAAATTAAACGCAACAAAAAAAAGTTAATACCTCCATTTTCGATTCCGACACTTAATCTTAATTAGTTAAATGCTAATACCGAAGATTCCGGCTTGCACACCCACCTTAGGAGGGCCTCATGCTCTCGCACCGGCCTGCGTGGCTTCAAGGTATGTTTGGATTCCATGGAAGCTTCGTCCACATTCTCCCTTGTTTTGGTGGCTCTTCTTTTAAGTAATTTATTCAATGTTTCTCTCTTTTCCTCCTCGAGCTGCTTCTCCTTGTAATGTGCTCTTTTGCGGGCGTTTTCCGCTTTCCTCTGCGCCATTTCCTCTGCAGTTTCCTTCTTCTTGCCTGCGGTCTTTCTGTTCAAGGCCAAAAGCTGCTCATCCATACGTGCAAAAGTCAGGTCCTCGTAGCTTTGCATGGCTTCCTCTTCAAGCTTGGCCCGTTGTCTCTCTGTGAGTCGCTGTTGGTTGGGGTTGTACTCGTCCTCCACCTCCGAGAGCTCGCTGTCCTTTGCTTTGGAGTTGGTGGATGCTACTCTTGCAGCCGCCCTCTTGGGGATCTTTAGTTTGACAGAAACAGACTTTTTCGTTTGCTTAGGCTTGGGTTTCGCCTGCTTTTTGGGAGGTTCCTCCTCACTATCCAAGAGATCGTCTTCATCGTAGAAAGAAAGCTGTCTCTTTTTGACCTCTCGACTGGGCCTACTCCCACGGCTGGGTCTGGTTCTTATAGGTTCTTCTGCTTCGGCCTCGTAGTCTTCTTCCATAAGCTCTGCGTCGTAACTGGCGGATTGGTGGAACTCACCATCGATGGAATCGTCATCGTCTTCTTCTTCATCTTCTTCATCATCATTTAAGGCCACGTCACTAAGTTCTTCCGAATCGCTGGCCGTGACTGCAGGCGCCGTGTCGGATTCGTCGTCGGTGTATTCTGTTGCACGGGGCATGAGGGGGGTGAGAGGGTGCTTTGTCTGTAAGTATGCTCGGATTCCTGGTCAGTCCGCACCATAGGCATGTGGAGCCACGACACGTCTGTAGAGGCAGGCAGTACAGGCACTGAAAGGATTTTGGAGTCAATGATGATTTTGAACGGTTATTTTTTTGAAGCGTTGATTGAGGATAAAATTAATGCCTTTTTTTTTATTTTTTTTTTTGTCTGTCAAATTAATACTTGGCTCTATATTTCGTAGGTTTCTGGTCATAATGAGACATCTCATGAACAATAAGTGATGAACTGAGGAACTAAAAATGGACGTCAAAAATTGAATTCGGCTCAAAATTTTAGCTGCCAGGAAATGTACCCTCCAAGTCCATCCAATCCATCTCCAAAATCAATTTGTTGTATTAATAGTGGAGTGGTGTGGTAGTGTATAGTTCCACTATATAGAGTGCACTGTAGAGTAGAACTATAGAGTGCGGTATAGTAGTGCACTGCGTACTGACGAGATACCCATGAATAATACCTTATACCATGAATACACTACTGAAATAAGAATGAAAGTATAATATTCAATATACTCAATATACTAGAAACACCTTCTAAAAATGAGTGTGTTTTAACCCATTCCAAAACCCATGCTGTGGCCATTGATCGGGATTCTAAATACTCCTGTGTACTGGTGGTGTAGAATGTAGATGGGCTTATAGTTCTGGAATGTATAATGATGATTGGGACTTAGCCATGTAGTATCTTCATGCATGTAGTATGGTGCAATCTGGTAAAGTGGAGGAGTAGAATTAGAGTCAGTCTAATAGTAGAGTTAGTATAGAATAGTAGAATGGTAAAGCAGTATAGTAGTGCACTGGAGTAGCATACTGGTTTGCAGGAGAGTAAGATTGCTAGACCCTTCATACTAAACTGATTCTTAGTAACCTGATTCTTAGTAACCTGATTCTTAGTAACCTGATTTTTAGTAACCTAATTCTTATTGAGCTGAATCTGATTGACTTCAAATTGAGATTGTCACTGTTCCATTGAATCCACTCAGGCATGACCACTCATGAACATGCCCTTGACGCTGCGGATGTTGTTTTTGACTTCCAGAGCCAAGTTCAAGGCCTTGGAGGGCTTTTCTGAGCCCTGCACTACTGGACCCGTGAACAACTTGGTCTGGTCAAAGAAAACCATGTCCACCTTCCCCTTCAAGTCCTTGAGCGAGTACTCCGTCACCTTGTAATGCAGCAATTGCCCCGTATGGTAGCCCTTGCACTCGTGAAGACGGGCCAGAAGCTTCTCTAGTCTGGCACACACGCTGTCCTGGCCCAAGGTATCCGTGGGCTTGTCAGCAAGCAGTTTTTCCTTCAAGTCGTCTGTTTGGCAAACAGAATCGGCGTACTTCTTACCGGAGCCGTCACCCCGATCTATACCCACAATGGGAATATGCTCCACTCGGCTGATGGCAGAGAGGTATAGGTCACGTAGCTGGCGTCTGCAGGACTCTAGGAAATCAAGACGCTGGTCGGAGGCACGCTCCATAAGAGGCTTGATGGCCAAGAGACCGACCAAGTAGGCCAAAATAAGACCTACGGCAGAGGTACGTGTCAACGAGAGCAAGAACCGGAGTGTATTGGACGTCTGTCGTCTGGTGGTGTATGAGCCAGCATCAAAAGCAGATTCTGGAATGGTGAGAATAGGCACCGACATTTGTAGACAGACAGTAGACAGTAGACAGTAGACAAATTGACTAGTAGACTTGGAAGAGCCAGTTTCAGTAGACTGGTAGACAGTAAATAGTTTTAGTAGACAGGTACACTATTAGACGCTAATGTATGGTGGACAGTAGAAGTAGAATGTGGGGAGTGGAGCGCGGGCCGAGGCAGGGAGGTACGGGTGCACAGTTCTACCTACATCTCTACCTTCCCACTCCAGAATATAATCCATGCTTTATCTATATACAAATTTACTCTATTAAGTCGCCGATGCTCTCAGTGTAGGGCCTCTTTTTTCTTCTATCCGTGTCTTTTTGCTTGGGGTGTTTCAGGTGGCCTGGTCGCAGGCTCCGGTGAGGGCCTCGCAGCTGGGCCTGAGACCTTTGAGTACCTCGCAGAGAATGAGACTTTTGCAGAGTATGAGACTTTTGCAGAGAATGAGAATTTCGCAGAGAAGGAGAGGTAGACAAAGAAGGAGACTTTGGAAACCCTTTCGAGTTCAAATTGATAGAACCATTGGTCACATCCTTCATATAGGTCTTCTCTGCCTGCATGACATCACGCTTCCTCTCTATACTTCGAGCCTTTCTCTTCTCCGCCTGCTCTTCCAATTTCTGAAGCTCTCCATCATTGGGTATCCACGTGGACTTCAAAATCCTGCGTATACTCTCGGGGTTGACATTAAAAAACTCGGCAATCTTAATGGTTTTGATGTGTGGTGCTTTCTGCTTGAGCTCCCGGATATCCGTCATCTGCTGCCGGGAGAGCTTGTGGGTAGGGTTCCACTGGCCATAGCGTTTCCGGAGGGCTAGCTCTCTCTTCTCCCACTCGGGGGCATTTTGCGCCTTTTCCTTTTCCTTCTGAAGAACCCGGCGCTTGAAGACTTCCTCGGGTGATAGTGGCTTGGTACTGTAGCACCTGACTTGCCGGACACGGGTGGTGCACTGGCGAAGGTACTGCCACATGAGGTCTATACAGTGGAGCATCGCATCTGAAATGGCACGCGACACGTGCCGAGTCACGCGCACATCACGTGATGAGCGTAGTGAAACAGCACGTGAGCGAGGGACACGTGACCCACATTTCCCACATTCAGCCCTTCCATACAAATAACCATCTCAATTGCCATTCAAATCCACTATCCACTACGCAAATCCTCCCAATTCGTGCATCTACCATTTTATCCAAGATTCACTCCACCAACCCTGAGTCCAGTCCTTCTAGGCTCGGCCAGATAGCAGGGCGCACCTGCAAATCCTGCACAGACAGTCGAGGCTATCTAAAAAGAGGATACTGGTCCTCTGTTATGCACGGTTCAGGCCAGCGAACGTGACACTCTGCTTCTCCATGGAATCGCTGCACTCCTGTATACCACAAGACTAACATAATTAAAGCCAATTCCAAATCAGTACCCCCCAAAAGTAACCTCTGTTTCCCGGAGAACCCATACAACACATCTCACACGATGAATTTTCTTCGGAAGTTCATCAGGGCTTCTCCCACCGACGAGGTGGCCAGCATTGCGTTTGGCAAATTCTTCCTTACGCGGTCTTTTCTGTCGCCCAAAGGAGCTCTCGAGTGTCTATTCAATGACTCTAGTCTTACAATTAAGAAAACTACCAAGCCGTTTTGCTACCAGTTATCGGTGACGCGGGCGTACCAGGAAGGAGAATCGAGTTCTCAGTCTACGGATGAGGAGGAGGAGGAGGATGACGATCAGTCTGCATCCAAAGATTTCAGCAGTAATGATGAGAGGCTTTTTTTCATCAACCAGGATCTAAATGCTATGATTTATACCAAGAACGACGGCACGCGGGTCATTTCCTGGAAGGATATCAACGGTGACGAAGGTGAACGGCTTGACTTCGTGGTGGACGAAGATGTCCGCGCAAACGAGACCTCCAAGTTCATGCTCACCCTCTATAGATGTCTATATGAGGATAAGTATGGCAAGGCATCTGCCGGAGTGCAGGAAGAGGATTTGAAAGACGAGTTTGCAATCAACATCAAATGGGACCAGCCGGCCGTATCGAACCCAATGTCCCTACTAAAGAACATTGATGCATTGAGTTTGAACCTCCGAAACGTGGTATTGGACGAAACCCGCCGCAGCCCTCGACCGGACTCCGACATCTCGTCCGTCGACACTTTTAAAGATGCTTCCAGCATCCCATACCATATCTTGCAGTCAAACAATCCACACACTGGCAAGAGCATATACACGTTTGGAGCGGAGTTGCGCGTGTACGATAGCTGCACGGATCAGTTCCGCGTTCTTGTTCCCCAAGGTGAATTCAGCATAATAAGAAGGGGTCCCAAGGAATACTCGTTGGCGAGCTTTAGCCCGAGGAGTTCAGTGTCGGTGCCCATTTCAAAGGCCATGAGCCCCGCCGTCCGGAAAGACGCATTATCTTTTATTTTCACACACAGCGTGAAAGATTCCGAGGGGAATAGCGACTATTCGCTTCTCCTTCACTTTGCATCGCTAGAACATCTCGAGCAGTTTGAAGGTGCATTCTTTAGGGTCTTCGAAGAGGTCGAGGGCAGAAAAGACACCAGAATGGACACCAGAAAGGACAACAGAAAGGAAGCCAGCGAAGACAAGAAAAGTCATAAGTAATGCATACTGAAGTCGACTAGAAATGGTCTTTTTCAACTGGGAGAGCTCTATTCGAAAAAACTAGCTCCTGAAGGTGAATGCCTTTTTGAGCTCATCCCAGAAAAGCACCCGGAAAGCATTGACTCGGTGCCAGGTTGTGGGGGAGTAATCGTTCAAGCGGATGTGGGTGGCGTTTTCCGGGGACTGTTCCTCAAGAGGAATCCTATTGATGCGGGCATGCACACG
This sequence comes from Metschnikowia sp. 04-226.1, assembly GCA_002370245.1. Lineage (NCBI taxonomy): Eukaryota > Fungi > Ascomycota > Pichiomycetes > Serinales > Metschnikowiaceae > Metschnikowia > Metschnikowia sp. 04-226.1. The sequence goes on from NLAD01000765.1 coordinate 269,524, forward strand.
GCGCACCCACGAGTGAAACACGTGCGACGACATGAGTCTCTGAAAGAGAAGCTCTTCCAACGAAGGTGGTCTCATTGTATAGCGAAGAGAGACGAAGGTGAGCAAGAAGCGCTGCGACGGTGGTGCGGTCCTGCACGCCGCGCACTCAACAAGTACGTGTGCTCAAGTGAGCCCTCCATACCCCATCCTAACCAACAACATGATCAGCGATAACGAATTGAACACGGTGGTGTTAACCTTTGGCTTTGTGTCTGTAGCCTTGATTCTAGTTTACCAAGCTATTTCCGTGAACTTCAAGTCCGCTGCCCAAAGGAGCTAGGACTGTCGAGGATGACCAGGCATCACATTCCAATCCAAATAAGATTTACGAAACCAAGGATACCAGGAAATAATTGATCAGTACCAAGAATTTATGAGATCAGTACCAAGAAATTATTCATCAGTACCAAGAATTTAAAGATTCCAGTATTTATGGATACTGTGTATGGAGAGGGTGTTGTGGGATATGCCTGAAGAGACACGTGGATGTCCAATGAATGTTTGCATGGGATCAGTATATATTGAATATATGACTGTACAGAAGATTGTAGAGATGTTTACTATAATTGTCAAGGGGCATTTGAATGGGTTCAGTGGCTTCTGGATGAGACTAAAGACTCACGTGTTAATGTGACAAGTAAGTATATCATGTCATATTCATAGTGTAGTGTATAGTATACTGTAGTTTCTAGTATACTGTAGTTTCTAGTAAAATACTGGTGACAAACAGTTGATAGTGGAAATATGACTTAATCCTGTAGACACCACATATATCTATACCATATATACACCATTTACTATACCATACTATGCCTCCCCCTCTACCAGCCTAGAGATTCATATCCACGGAAAATCGTCTTCTTTAAACTAGGAGAAATGATAAATAGGAGAAATGATAAATAGGAGAATTGTATAGACAGTTGTATAGACAGTTGTATAGACAGATAGGATGAATGAGGGATTGTGATGGACATGTCTTGATTGGAGGACAGTTGATGGATCATGATTTCATGGCTTGAAATGGTGAAATGAAGAATATTTATTTATACTAACAATTATCCTTTCTCTGAGACCTTAAGTGGAATCCACATTTTGGATTTGGCCATATTTTACTCAAAAGCTTATAAAGGAACTGTGTATTGGGATCTCAAAGAATATGTCGCGCCGCGCCGCCCCGCGCCCTAGTTAGGTTAGTGACTTGACTGATCAGTATACTGATTGTACAGGTGCGAGAACCAACACCATTTCTCTACACTCTACATCAAAGTCTTGTTATACTGTTACAATCAAGACTGTATCCTGTCTATGCTGTACCAATGGACTACTGTCTATTCTGTACTTTCAATACTATGTATACTGTACTATACTATACTATACTATACTATACTATACTATACTATACTATACTATACTATGTACCCTATGTATACTGTACTATACTGTCCTACTATAAACGATAATAAGACTGTATACTTTCTGTACTACTGTACTATGTATACTGTACTAGGAAAACTAAGACTATGTAGACTGTACTATGTATACTGTACTATGTAGACTGTACTAATAGAGTGTACTAATATACTGTACTAATATACTATACTAATATACTATACTATGTATACTATGTATACTGTAATATGTGACCTGTATACTACCAATGCTGTGCTATGACTATTTATACTATGTATACTGTACTATATACTGTACTATAATTCCTACTATGACTGTATACAGTACTCAGGATGGTATGGAGTGTTGACAACTGGAGTGGGAGGAATCCACTGACTCCCGATTATATCCACTGTCCTGTGTAGATGAGCAGATATTTCTGTATTCTATCCAAGACAAGAACAGATTATGAATACTAAGATACAATACGCTATAACTAGGCAGACAAATTCAATCCTATATCAATCTACTCACTATACTATACTACTCCATTCTGTTACTCTGGTGTCCAATATAAATAATACATGAAAGAGTATAGTCTATAGCCTAATTTCGTATTTAGAGGTAGTATTTAGAGGTAGTATTTAGAGGTAGTATTTAGAGGTAGAAATTATAGAGATCCGATTGCCCAGTGTCTATACGTGAATATAAGTCTAGGATATGTATGTCCTTGGTTAGAACAGTCAAAAGACAGTCTAGATAGGGATTTGAATCTTGGAGGAACATGAAGACTCGAGTGCAGAACTTTTAAATCAAGACTCATGGATTAGATCTTCCAAGTCCTCTAATTATGTCCTCTGAATAGTCTGAATTTTCTGAATTTTCTGAATTTTCTGAATATTCTGAATATTCTGAATAGGAGGGGAGTAACTAGTACTAGTCAGAAACAGGATCAGCAGGATCTGCATCATCACCAGTAATAACAGTAGGATCAATATCAGTCCTCTTACCAGACCAATAGTATAGTTTAAGTTGAATAATACATAGTTGTAGTATTTGATCCAGATCTGGTGTCATCAGTAATGTAGGTGATACTTGTCCTTTTAATATCCCAGTATCAGTTCTAGATCAGTAGTATTGTCGAAATCTGGGCCATAACTAACGTATCTCCATACATACAAATACTTTGTTTACTAGAACTCCCATATTTCTACTTTGCTTTATTCTAATTTGCTTTATTCTAATTTGCTTTATTCTACTTTGCTATAAATTTTGTATAATGTCTAATCTATGGACATTGTCTGCATGGTCCAGATGAACCACTCTCCAGGACTGTATATTAGTGGAGTCATAATATAGTACTAATCAATGATAGTGTAGTGTATTAATACAGTAGTGTGGTAATTTAGTGTAATTTAGTGGGTGTAGTAATTTAGTGTAATTTAATGTAATTTAATGTAATTTAGTGGGTGTGGAAATTAGGGTGAAAGTAAGGAGGAAAATAGGAGTATGGAATTTTGGCGGAATATTGAAATACTTAAAATATCACACCATGAAAAGTAAGGGGCGTGTTTTGCCCAAGAAAAACGTACGTCTAAATCCAGCATCTAAGACACTCGTGGGAGAAACTTTGCCGGTCGCACTTTGAAAGACGGTGTGCGGGCCAATGGGATTAATGCGGACCGGTGGCCGGCGCAAGGTAGAGAGAGTTAGGAGCGCTGCCTCGACCCAAGTACTCGGACGTATGATTGTTTGTTTTACGAGCCGAGCTCGGCAATACTTGCCCGAAATTTGAGCTGATACTACTCTATACCTTCTAGACTGGATATTCATTAAACGTATGGTATTATAAACGGCACCACTTATGGAGTAACGCCACAAATGGTTAGAAAAGGAAAAGGTCACGTGCCGCACGCTATGCATTGTCAATGTCCATAATAATTCCCACGCTCAAGACATTGTGCGGTGCGAGCTCGGAAAAAGCATCTTGCAGTGCAGGAACATTTGGTTATAGAGGACGACAGGAAATCTTTGAAGGCGTGACCGCCAAAAGTAGGGGCCTAAGCGAATCATTCCTCGGAGCTTAAGTTGGCCGCGGCCCCGCAGCAAAAAAGTCCAAGACATGCAGATGATCAGACGATACCGCGCATGACTAAGTCCATCAAGAATTACAAGGCCCAGGGTCCGTAACCAGGGTCTAAAAGGTTCCACACTTGGTAAGGGGGTGGTTATTAGGGAATTCTATTGTTTCTGCAACAGAGAATTAGTCACGTGATTGATCCCTTTGTCCTAAAACAATAAGTTTATAATATTTTTCCTTCCCATTCATCCATTCAATTTCCAACGGTTTGACCCAGTGCTCCTAACGGTTCTCCTCCCTCTCAATTAATAATCTTGTCTAATCTCTCCTCGCAAGAAATTCCACCGGGCTGCAGGCGTGCATGTAAAAGGGCAGGTTATCTCTCGCGCACCACGGCTCGCAAATTAACCGAATGCGGTGAATATCTTTGGGAAGCTTTAACCAAACTGCGGCTATTATACAAGAATGTGCGTCATGGTGACAGCCCGTGAGACGTGGGCTCGCCGGGGTATTTCTTTTTAACTGTCGCTTCCAAGTGTGGAGATCATAATATTTCCTTCTCTCTACCTACTCCTTTAATCGGGACACCTGTTCTTGTCCGCTTGTGTTGCTTAAAGTCGCCTTGGCTGCTGTCTTGTTTTCATCTTCACATTCCTCTGCACATTCCTCTGCACTGCGTTGTGGGCCCGGTCTCTCCACACTTTTACCACGTTCTGTCTCGGTGACATTGATATATACAATTCAACAAACAACACATAGTTGGGTGACTTGTTCCCTAAACCTGAACTTACCAGGGAGTCTCGCTTTCACTATTGGATATTCTACCCTCTTGACTTTACTCTGAAAAGTCCTTCTCTCCTTCACTTGACTTGTTTTGTTTTCACGGATTACATGACCACGTTCCAGTTCTACCAGAACCGGAGTCCGCCCTCGCTAGATGAGGTGCTATACCCGGATCACGATAACCCGCCTCGAGGCCCCTACGACCGAGAATCGTTTCTCCACTTCTTGAGCTCGTCCCACTGCATAGAGAACTTTGAGTTTGTCACGGAAGTCGATACCTTCATTGATCGCCTCCATAAGCTCCGTCTGGAGCCCCTGATAGATGACACTCAAATCGCCTACCATCTGCGGCTTGCCGCCAAATGGGCCTCCATCTACTATTTGTACTTGCATTCGGACGGCGCCAAGGAGATCAACGTGCCCAAAAAAGCGGTGGTGAAGTTTCGGCCCGATATCTTGCCCGAATCGGGAGATTTACACGAGATCCGAAACATGACTTACGAGCTACTCATGGTCAACTTCAAGGATTTCTTGAGCTACATTCGGGAGTACGAAGGGGAAGCGCCCATGAAACGTCGCAAGCTGGTGATGGTGGCTCCTGAAACCGTGTGCTCTCCGCAATTCTCGGCCGCTTCCAACGACAATGTGGGCTTTATATGGCCCACGAGCCCGGAGTTGACTTCCAGGTCATCAGAAGATGATGCCAATAGACCGGCCGGTAGCAGGAGTGGCTCTTCAGGCACGATATCTACCCGGAACTCGTCACGTGGCTCGTCCATGGGGTCGATTTTCGATAGTATCAAGGAACATAGTGGCTTTAACAAAACTATGCAGATCTTGCGCACCAGGCGAGCATCTCTGGAGAGACACGAGCACTTTATACATTAAGTCATGATTTGATTTATTGAAAAAAGTGATGATTTTGAAGAAATGATGATTTATTGAAAAAAGTGATGATTTATTGAAAAAAAAAAAGATGATTTATCGAAAGTCATGAAGTGGTGATTTATTTCTTGTTCATGAGTCTCGGGCTAGTCTCAACATTACTAATCATACTGCACACTTCTCACGAGGTTAATAGAACGCAGAATGATAAGCACAGAAGTGTAGTCAACACTATAGTTTTTAGTCATTTACATTATTTTTGGCAGTCTACCCTAGTTTTTATTGGCAGTCTAAACTAATTTTTTTGAAGTCTCTACTAGTTTTTTTTAGAGTCTACACTAGTTTTTTTTGGCAATCACCAGTTTTTTGGTAGTAGCACTTGTAGAATTGTATACACTACATATACTAACCATACTACATACTATAGTAATTGACACATTGTTTGGTCAATGAAGTCTGCATATACCACCACCACAGCAGTAACATAACAACATACGAGCAAGTAAGAGCAAAGAGCAAAGAGCAATATGAGCAGTTTTCATGGAATTGACAAAGTACACTGAATCACTAAGTACAGGCCCATTGAAAAACATCTCCACATTAGTGCGATAAAGTGTGGTGCAGTCCATAGTGCAGTCCATAGGCAGTCCATAGTGCAGTCCGTCCATAGTGCAGTATACGCATAGTGAGTGGTGCGCCAAATACACTTGGTAGTAACATCAGCTGAAGACTCTGTTCCTGCGTCTAGTCTTTTACTTTGTCATCCAACATTTCGTATATACACTCTTGTAAATGTTTAGTATACACTCTTGTAAATGTTTAGTATACACTAGTACTGTACACTAGTACTGTACACTGGTAGTTGGTAGTGTACACTGGTAGTGTATAGGGTCTCTAAACAGACACTAATTAGTAGAAACCAAGAATCAATATTATATAGAATCATGGAAATTAGAGGTTTAATTCGGAATTTTGGTTTCCACTAAATACTCTGTTCTATAGTACTGCACACTAGTCCATGCTTCTGCTAACCTGAACCTCCACCAACTCCAAATGTAAAGCCAGAATTTTCTTAAGTTCCTTAAAAACCTGGTATTGATGAAGTACTTCCTAAAAGCTATGATATTTTCAAGCGACTGATTGACGAGTAGACTGACGAGTAGACTGATGAGAAGACTGATGAGTAGACTGATTAATAGACTGAGTATGACTACTTTAGTAGGGCCAGACTATCAGACCAACAACAAATATTATGGAGTGTGTGTAATATAGTATTTAACTAGTAGTAACGTACACAGAAATTGGATATACAGTTTCATAATGTATACACAAATAGTATTGTATATAGTAGATGTATTTATTAGTGGTAATGCATATAATACTATTATATGTTATTATATACAGTACCAAGGTATTTACTTATTATTATCATCAGTAGTAGTAATGTACTAGAGTAAAATGTATATTGGTTTGTATACTTTAAAATAATTGTATATGTATACTTTTGGGTGGACTTTGTTTTGCCTATTCATCTGTATACTTGGCTTTGTCTTTAAGCATTTTTAACTCTTCGTCCGAGTCGCGGTTTCCCTTTTCTATGATGAGGCCCTTCAAGAGACGGTTTTCCATCTCGAGATCGTCGATCTTCATCTCAAAGCTTTTGACGGCTTTGGCGAGTTGCTTGATTTTCTCCTCCATGTCCTTCTCCTTCATTTTCTTCTTGACCCGGAACCGAGCACTGGCTGCGGTGTTGCGCCGCCTTTTTTCCAGCTCCACATTGGGCGTGAGCATGTCAATGCTCGAGTAAATATCACTGGCCTGCGACTGGCTTCCCATCCCACTGGACCCCACACTGCTACTCTCCGAGCTGTAATTGGATGCTGGACTTTTTATGTCGGAGGGGAAAGATGTCACATCTTTGAGCTCGCTTTTGACGGTGAGCTCATTCACCTGTCTAGGATTGGCATTCTTCGGTGGGCCTGAGCCGGTCCTGTGTGGTGGTGCCGGCACCAGAGCTTTTCCACCTTTGGTTGAAGTACCGGGTTCTGAAGCTAACGTCGTCTGATGCTGTGCAATAAGGGCCGAGAGCAAGTCGATTTGGTTTTGCGAGAGTCCAGCCCGCTTCAACGATGACTCGGCCCCGGGAGGCACGGGGAACTTCGGTAGGCCCGAGAGGTCGGGAATGCCATCGGAAGTGGCGTTTCCTCGGGGGTTATGCATTTGCAGCCCCAGCAAATTCGGAACACTAACGGAAGCCCTATTCAAGGTCTGGAGAGACGTGTGCAGGTCTTGGCCATGTTCTGGATCTAGGTGTTCAAACACATTATTCTGGTCATGGCCAGCAGCAGAGTTTCGATGCAGAAACTGGTTGATATCGTTGTGGTCATGTACATTGTGACTCTGGATTTTGCTGCGTTTCATCGACTGGATTTTATCGTTCAACGTGGACGTCAACTGGTGCCCATGGGTATCTCCAGCCCCTACAGCCATCAAGAGGTCCTGGCCACTTGCGGCTTCCTGAGGCATGTTCATCATATCTTCGTGCTGGAACCAGTTGTGTTCAAGTGGGTTATTTGCCGAAGAGAGGTCTTGAAACGTTACAGGAAGTGGGTCAGGTTTATCCTGATCAGCATTTTGGAAGTCGTCGTTGTCATCATCATTAGACCGGTCCGGTTTTTCCTCATCTGCAAATATGAATGAGTCGTCAGCAAAAGCCGCCAAGTCGAGTGAGAGCTGGCCATCCACATCTAAGTTGGGTGTATCTTGGTTCATGGTGAAGTTATCAATATACACCAACTGGTCGATTAAAGCAGCCGAAGTTTCTTGCATGGTGGATTGATACGATGATTGATTCTTTTAGGACTGACTGATTTGTCTGGATTAACTGATTTGTCTGGATTAACTGATTTGACTGGATTAACTGATTTGACTGGATTAACTGATTTCACTGGATTAACTAATTTGTTAGGACTGACTGATTTGTTAGGAATGACTAATTGGCTAGATTGAGAGGTTGACGGGATGAGGAGGCCTGCAGACCAAAGGGGCAGTGCTATAATAACAAGAACAGAATGGAGCGTGCGGACTAAGAAAATTGACGAGGTGCTAGTGCAACCAGAAGATAATATTTAAACATAAGGTGAGCAATTTTGTGACATGCCCAACTCAGACTGTGGAGTCTCTTACTTCATGCTTAGCGAGCACTGGGGTGCAGCAGACAGGCCCACGTAGGGTGCGATGGTGCTATTTCACGTGCGCGGAGAAGAAGGTATTGCGATCGCAATGTCACGTGGCGGGGTAACAGCAATGGCCGGCCAACTGATAACGAAGTGACAAGAGAGGGGGAAAAAAAACGTTGTCAGTTCCGAGATGTACGGGTGCCGTTTATTTTTAAGTCAAGTCTTTCAATCTTGTCCTTTCAATGTTTTTTAATTTCTTGTCCTTTCAATGTCTTTCAATTTCTTGTTTTGTCAATGTCTTGTCAATGTCAATGTCGTTCAATGATTTTTGTCTTATTTGTCTAATGTCAATGCTTATTCGCACTTACAATGCCACTGAGTATAGTGGTGCGACTACGATGAAGATTGGAAAAAGTATATTGAAATGGCCTGACGCAATTGCGCTACCTGAAGAATTGAAGTCAATTGTAGCAAAGCAAAATAGCAACAAAAATAGCATTGTAGCAAAACTTAGCATTGCACAAATGGAAGAATTAAAGAACCCATTATTAAGCGTAATCTGTAGCAATTCAAGGCGAGTCACTAGTCCTTGGACCAGTCAGCCACTAGAGAATAGCATCTAGATCACTGTTATTAGAATGATTAGCATCTAGATCACTAGTATTAGAATGATTAGCATCTAAATCATTAGCATTAGAATGACTAGAATCTAAATCACTAGCTAAGATAGAATCACTCTACTAGCAGATCACTTGCCCTTGTTCCGGGCCCTCAACTTTAAAGGAGATTGGTTGACCGCCCTCAATCTGTACTCAGCAAAAGTTCTAAAAGAATTGCCTGCCGAAGGTTGCCACTTCTTGGTTGCTGGAGTAGGCTTGACTAAGGAGCTGAATTGAGCCACACCTTCCTTTTGAAAGGCTTTAATCACAGTGGTGGAGAAGTTTCTGAACATTGGGTATAAAAAGTGAATGTGAAAAGGTGCAAGTGAAAAACTGGGTGATGGGTGGCTTTATAGTGGTGCGCACCAGATGCAAAAAATCAAGCCATGGTTGACCCCTCAGCTTACAAATTGCGAAGCCTATGCGCTAATCCAACCAATGAAATGCTCTCCACGCTTGCGGTTGCGACTGCAAAATTTGCGATTTCGGCCTTCCATCCCCGGCCTCATTTCCACGTGCCATCATAAATATCAATGCCAAGCCAGTAAATCCCAAGTCAATGCCAAGTCAATGCCAGCCAATTCCAGGTCAATCTCAGGTCAATTCCTCAATATATTATCAATTCTAAATATTAAGTTCCAGATATCATGCCATATTGGTTAGACTGGTGTAGTGTACAGTCCAGATTACCACATCAGTGTAGAGTACTATAGGAGTTAACAGTGACTACTAGCCATTGTACAGACTAGTAAATAGTGACTAGTAAATAGTGACTAGTAAATAGTGACTCTTTGACAAAGACTTTTAAGTGACTTTTAAGTGACTTTTGAAGTACCTATTTATTGATCTAGTGGGAACACAATCTACTTGTCCAGTGTTAGTCTGTAGTTCTATTAATGAGGCCATACGTGGTCAGGATAATAAACCCGTACACCCTTCACTCTATATAATTTCCATCATAGTAATTAATCAGAAATTGAGAAGACCATTGAATCTGTGAATAAGACATTAAAGACTATTGAATGATGCAGGATATGAGTCGGTTGAATTATGCGAGGTGGCTTATAACTCCAAATCGCGCCATACGTCGAAAATCGGTCCACTCAGACCTCACAATAGAACAGCTAACTATTTGCCATTTCAAAGTTTGAAACATTGAACCATCATTAAATACCATGAAACAGTTATGAAACAGTTATGAAACACTTCTGAAACAGTTATGAAACACTTCTGAAACAGTTATGAAACACTTCTGAAACACTTTTGAAACACTTATGAAACTATCGCTTGATCTTGGCTGTTACTGTCTCGTACTTCAACTCTTCCCTACTATACCCTACTCTACCCTACTCTACCCTGCCCTCTACTACTCTCTACTCTCTACTAGTCTCTATTCTTTAGTCTCTACTCCAATGTCTAAAATAAACACTTTGAATAGGCGTGGTAGATTTGTCTGTTTTTTGTCTAGACAATCCCGGAACAATTTTGTCTAACTCAAAAAAATATATCCTGGGCCATTTAAAACAATGCACGGCAGAGCAGGCCCGAAAATGCGTCCGGTTTTCTGAGGTACTAATCTGCGTCCAATGAGATAAAGACATGCGCCGCCAGAGGAGCGCGGAACGAGCACTATTCCTCGGACTTTCATGACTCAAAAAATGCCCTTCCCCGACGCACCTTCACCATAACCTCCAACTGGCCAACCACTATTCACTGCTCCGATAAACATTTCCCAATTTGTCGTATTTTTGAATTGAGGATTTATTGGAGTTTTCTATTTGAGTATTTGGTCTTCCTTGTCTATGACAATCTTATTTTATTCTGTTCTTCTCCGTTCTCTGTTCTTCTCTTATCGTCATTGTGTGCCTCATTGTTTAAAACAATAGTCATTTATCACCTACTCACTCCCTATACAATTGTAACTGGTCTGAGGATCTCCGAGTGTTTTATATAATTCATTTGTTTTTGTGTGTCATGCTTTTTGTGTTTCATTTGTTTTTGTGTTTTGTGTTTTGTGTTTCTGTTTCAGGTTTCTTATGTCATGTTTCTTATGTCATGTTTCATATATAAACCTCTACGCTCCTTTTCCATGTCGGCATTATGGTTGGAGTGCTACGTCAACGCTTTCGCATGTGTTAGTTGCTCGGAGAAATACCCCCAGCGTCGGAGTTCCAAGTCCTCGCCGAAGTGCAGGACGGAATGCACTCGGATCCAATGCCGGTGAGTCAACGAAAAATCTATAAAGCCGAGCCAATTCCCACGGGCCACTTTTTTTATTTCTTCTTTTTCTCTTCATCTCGGATTGCTTACTCCTTCCTCCTTCCTCCACCCCGCCAATTCTTTGATATTCTTCCCCGTTCGGCCCCATCCCTCATCCGGACTACTCTATTCCATCGTACACTCTCGGGGCGAAGAACGTGCGCATCTGCAGGCTCGTTCCACCTTATCTCTCAGCTGACCGCCTATAAATTGCGTGTGCCCACTACTCTCTATTTACTTCCCACATTTCGCCATGTCTACCGCCGCATCTTCTGCTACGCCTAAGGGCAAGCTCAACCAGATGAGAAGGGAGTCGACGGTGCTAGGCCCCATGAACAAGATTCTTGTGGCAAACAGAGGTGAGATTCCCATCAGAATCTTTAGAACGGCCCACGAGTTGTCCATGCAAACCGTTGCCATTTACGCCCACGAGGACAGATTGTCCATGCACAGATTGAAGGCAGACGAATCCTACGTTATCGGCAAGAAGGGCCAGTACTCTCCAGTGCAAGCATACTTGCAGATCGACGAGATCATTGCTATTGCCAAGAAACATGGAGTCAATATGATCCACCCGGGTTACGGCTTTCTTTCTGAGAACTCCACTTTTGCCAGAAAAGTCGAGGAGGCCGGAATTGCTTGGGTTGGTCCTTCCTATCAGACCATTGATGCTGTTGGTGACAAGGTTTCCGCCAGAAACTTGGCCATCAAGAACGACGTGCCGGTTGTTCCGGGTACCCCAGGCCCCATTGACTCTGCCGATGAGGCTGCCGATTTCGTCAAGAAATATGGCTTTCCTGTTATCATCAAAGCTGCTTTTGGTGGAGGTGGCCGTGGTATGAGAGTCGTCAGAGAAGGCGACTCCATTGAGGATGCCTTCAACAGAGCCAAATCCGAGGCCTTGACTGCTTTTGGAAACGGAACCTGTTTCATTGAGAGATTCTTGGACAAACCCAAGCACATTGAAGTGCAATTGCTTGCTGATGGATACGGAAACACCATTCACTTGTTTGAAAGAGACTGCTCGGTGCAGAGAAGACACCAGAAGGTGGTGGAAATTGCTCCCGCCAAGAGCTTGCCTAAGAGCGTCCGTGATGCCATTTTGACCGACGCAGTGAAGTTGGCCCTGTCTGCTAACTACAGAAACGCAGGTACAGCCGAGTTCCTCGTGGATGAGCAAAACAGACACTACTTCATTGAAATCAACCCAAGAATCCAGGTCGAGCACACCATCACTGAAGAAATCACGGGTGTCGACATTGTTGCAGCTCAAATACAAATTGCTGCTGGTGCTTCTTTGCAACAATTGGGCTTGCTCCAAGACAAAATCACCACACGTGGATTTGCTATCCAGTGCAGAATCACCACTGAAGACCCTGCCAAGAACTTCGCCCCAGACACCGGTAAGATTGAGGTCTACCGTTCTGCCGGTGGTAATGGTGTCAGATTGGATGGTGGTAATGGATTCGCCGGCTCGGTCATTTCTCCCCACTATGACTCCATGTTGGTGAAGTGCTCGTGTTCTGGATCCACCTATGAAATCGCCAGAAGAAAGATGTTGAGATCTTTGATTGAGTTCAGAATCAGAGGTGTCAAGACCAACATCCCCTTCTTGTTGGCCTTGCTTACCAACGAGACCTTCATTGCTGGAGAATGTTGGACCACCTTCATTGACGATACTCCCTCGTTGTTCCAGATGATGAGCTCTCAAAACAGAGCCACCAAGTTGTTGAGTTACCTCGGTGACATGGCAGTCAATGGCTCGTCTATTGCAGGCCAATCCGGACTTCCAAAACTTACGTCTGAAGCTTTAATTCCTGACTTGCACGACTCCGAGGGCAACGTCATTGACGTCGAATTGCCTCCTCCAAGTGGCTGGAGACAAGTTCTTCTCGAGTCTGGCCCCGCTGAATTCGCCAAGAAGGTCAGAAAATTCGATGGTACTTTGATCACCGATACCACTTGGAGAGATGCTCACCAGTCTTTATTGGCAACCCGTGTTAGAACAGTTGATTTGTTGAACATTGCTCCTACCACGGCCCACGCATTGGCTGGTGCTTTCTCCTTGGAATGTTGGGGAGGTGCGACTTTCGATGTCAGCATGAGATTCCTTCACGAAGATCCATGGGCCCGTTTGAGAAGCTTGAGAGCTGTTGTGCCAAACATCCCCTTCCAAATGTTGTTGAGAGGTGCCAATGGTGTTGCCTACTCCTCCTTGCCAGATAACGCAATTGACCAATTTGTGAAGGAAGCAAAGGATAACGGAGTTGACATCTTTAGAGTTTTCGACGCTCTTAACGATTTGGAGCAGTTGAAGGTTGGTGTTGATGCAGTCAGAAAGGCCGGTGGTGTCATTGAGGCCACAGTGTGTTACTCCGGAGACATGTTGAAGGAAGGCAAAAAGTACAATTTGGAATACTACTTGGACGTTGTTGACAAGATTGTGGAGATGGGTACCCACTTTTTGGGTATTAAGGATATGGCCGGAACCTTGAAGCCAAAGGCGGCCTCGCTCTTGGTTGGTAAGATCAGAGCCAAGTACCCTGACTTGCCTATCCACGTTCACACCCACGATTCTGCCGGTACTGGTGTGGCCAGTATGGATGCAGCAGCAAAGGCTGGTGCCGATGTGGTGGATGCAGCATCCAACGCCATGTCTGGAATGACATCTCAACCATCGATTAGTGCATTGATTGCTTCTTTCGATGCAGACATCAAGAACAATTTGGATGAGGCGTTGGTAAGAGAGTTGGACAACTACTGGGCTCAAATGAGGTTGTTGTACTCGTGTTTCGAGGCCGACTTGAAGGGACCAGACCCCGAGGTTTACCAGCACGAGATCCCAGGAGGACAGTTGACCAACTTGATTTTCCAGGCCCAGCAATTGGGATTGGGAGAGAAATGGCTCTTGACCAAGGAGAACTACAAGATCGCCAACCGTCTTTTGGGCGATGTGGTTAAGGTTACACCCACCTCCAAGGTGGTAGGAGACTTGGCACAGTTCATGGTGTCCAACAACCTCACGGAGCAAGACGTCAACAAGTTGGCCTCGGAGTTGGATTTCCCCGACTCCGTCTTGGATTTCATGGAGGGTTTGATGGGTACGCCATACGGAGGTTTCCCAGAGCCTTTAAGAACCAACATGTTGACCAACAAGAGAGTGAAGCTCGACAAGAGACCAGGCTTGACGTTGGCTCCAGTGGACTTTGCCAAGATCGAGGAGGAATTGACCTCTCGCTACGGAGACAACGTCAGTGGCTGCGACATTGCTTCTTATGTCATGTACCCCAAGGTGTACGAGGGCTACCGTGCCATGGTTGAAAAGTACGGAGATTTGTCTGTTTTGCCAACGCGGTACTTCTTGAAGCCATTGAACGTCAGCGAAGAGATGGTGGTGGACATCGAGCAAGGTAAGACTTTGATCATCAAGTTGTTGGCAGTGGGAGAAATCTCCAAGACCAAAGGTACCCGTGAGGTATTCTTCGAGTTGAACGGTGAGATGAGATCCGTCACTGTTGACGACAAGAAGGTGTCTGTGGAGAACGTGTCGAGACCCAAGGCTAAGGAGCCAAACGACGTGGGAGCACCAATGGCCGGAGTGATCATCGAGACGAGGGTCAAGAAGGACCAGGAGGTCAAGAAGGGAGACCCAGTTGCAGTGTTGAGTGCCATGAAGATGGAGATGATCATCAGTTCGCCGGTCAGTGGAAAGGTGGGAGACTTCCACATCAAGCAGGGAGATTCTGTAGACTCGGGCGACTTGATCACCAGTATTTTGAAGTAAGTAATCTTTGATGATAATGAATAATTGACAAAACAGTAACTGTACTAATAGATTAAGCTATTATGGACTACAAAATATACTATATACAGGTAACAGATAGCTAGACACTATAGATTCACAACTAGACATTATAGATCATAGTATAGATTATAGTATGGATTATAGTATAGATTATAGTATAGATTATAGTATAGATTATAGTATAGATTATAGTATAGATTATAGTATAGATTATAGTATAGATTATAGTATAGATTATAGTATAGATTATAGTATAGATTATAGTATAGATTATAGTATAGATTATAGTATAGATTATAGTATAGATTATAGTATAGATTATAGTATAGATTATAGTATAGATTATAGTATAGATTATAGTATAGATTATAGTATAGATTATAGTATAGATTATAGTATAGATTATAGTATAGATTATAGTATAGATTATAGTATAGATTATAGTATAGATTATAGTATAGATTATAGTATAGATTATAGTATAGATTATAGTATAGATTATAGTATAGATTATAGTATAGATTATAGTATAGATTATAGTATAGATTATAGTATAGATTATAGTATAGATTATAGTATAGATTATAGTATAGATTATAGTATAGATTATAGTATAGATTATAGTATAGATTATAGTATAGATTATAGTATAGATTATAGTATAGATTATAGTATAGATTATAGTATAGATTATAGTATAGATTATAGTATAGATTATAGTATAGATTATAGTATAGATTATAGTATAGATTATAGTATAGATTATAGTGTAGATTCATTATTCATGACATTAGTAATTATTATTTGCGAGGACGCTTGGAGTCAGGCCTGGGCAGAGCCTGTAGTGAGTCTGCAAGGGTCTTATTCTCAGCCTCAAGAGCCCGGAGTTCCTGCTCCAATTTCTGCTCCTGGCTCAAAAAGTGTTCCACCTGTTGGCTATTATCCTGAGGCCCCTCCCAAAGAGGATCTCTTAAAGCAGCCTCAGTGAAGCGAGTTTGGTTCAAGATCTTAATCCAGTCGCCCAAGAGCGCAGAGGTGTTATCGGAAGCGGACTTAGACTTGGCGATATCTTTCAGAGCCTTTTGAATGGTATCGATGAGAATATCCGCCGTAGCATTGAGTGACGTGAGCTGCTCCAACTCGTTTTCCAACGCTAGCTGCCGAGACATTATTGATAAATGGTGTAAGTTCTAGTGGTAGACGCAATGAACCTTATGGAGATTATCACAATAGTTCTTGAGTATCACTATTAATTAAGTATTAAAGTTGGATTTTAGAATTCGATCTTAGTCTTTTGGAGTCTTGCAGTTGTAGTAGTTTGAGTTGTAGTAGTTTAAGTTGTAGTAGTTTGAGTTGGTGGTGAGTGAGTGAGAGAGGAGTGGAGACGCGAGATGTTTTGGTTTCGTGGGTCGCGGACTTTGGTAAGATTAAGTACTAGTCCAGAACCCAAGCAAACCACTCCAAATTCCCCACAACCATGGACGAACTACCTACGAGATGGGAAGTGGAGCTCGAGTTCGTGCAGTCGCTAGCCAATATCCAGTACGTCAACTTCTTGGCGCAGAATGACTACTTCAAGGACCCGGCGTTCCTAGCGTACCTCGAATACTTGAACTACTGGAAGCGCAGCGAATATGCCAAGTACTTGGTGTACCCGAACTGTCTACATATCTTGACGTTGCTACAGAAGGAAGAGTTCCGCCGGAATATTGTCAACCCGGACTTTATGAATACTTTGATGAATGATATGGTAAAGAAGTGGCAGAACCAGGATGAGTCGGAGGAGCCCGGGGCTGTCAATGGCGAGAAGCCCAGTGGGGATGTGAAGATGGCTGAGGCTGGAGATGTAAAGATGGAGACCTAGGACTTGTGTTGATGGAGTTTTACTTGGTAGCTGAGGTTAGCACTTGGGCTTCAATGGGGGATGGTATGGAGATGTGAGTTGGTGGGCATCTAGTCAGTGGTACCACCAACAAACAAAGGAAGAAACAAGTAAAGGAACAAACAAATAAGGATATGCCATGGAGATTTCTATTTTTATGGATCTAGAATTGGGCTTTGGATCATAGTACAGCTTTACAGGCCAGAACTGGATTATGGGTTTATAGATTTGTGGGCTAATGTGCAGACTGCGAAAGGCGGTGTGTGGGCCTCATCATTCAGTCTTCACATGCGTATTTGACAATGCCATATTTCTAAACCACATTTTACTCTATAATTCCTTAATCCATAGTTATCACTTTAGTCGTTGATCTAAACATTCCTTAACAATATCAATTATGTAATATTCTGCACCAAAACACTATCATAGACTGCCTAGGTGTGTATACAGTAAAGCATACCCAGCCAAACCACCCCATATTTTCAGCTTCACCTTTAGAAGCTTTTGTTTCAGATATCAGATTTCAAAATGACATATATATAACTTTAATAAAATACGATACAAGATAATATTCTAGACTAGAATTAGACAGACAGAGACAGACAGAGACAGAATTATTGAGAATTGGACAGAATTGGACAGAATTGGACAGAATTATACATAGCCACAATTAAATTGGAACGTTATAGTCTGGATCATACAAATTAATAGTAATGCACAATTGACTTAATTGACTTAATTGACATTTTTTCTGGCTGCGACACTGTGTCTACGATAAAGGTTCCCCAGATTTATAGTGCACTCCTACCCAACACTTGCTGTGCGAACTGTCTCACTCACTTATTAATACTACTATTTGCCTATGTCTAAAACTGTCTATGACAGACATTACCTAAAGACGATGGAGGGGATACGGAGAATATGCACAACATACAAGATCAGTATTGCAGAAATCTTTTTTGCCCTGTCGTTTGTCATAAATTTCATCTTTGGCAAACTTCTACACGTGTTCTCGGAATCAGATGAAGTGTACAACTACTACAATGATAAGGGCAATTTTTTCAACCAGGTGTTTGTCAAGAGGGGCTGGGGTTGGTCCACGGCGGCTCTTGTGGTTTTTTTGGCCTTACAATTCTGGAAAGACTTGCAACTGAGGTCGGGGGCCACTACAAGGTTGACTGGGTCTAGGGTGGTAGCCACTATTTTGAGGTGGGGCTTGGCTACGCTCTGGTGGGTTTTATTTACTCAGTGGTGCTTTGGCCTTCCTATCATGGATAAGCTCTTCGTGCACACCGGGGGCAAATGTGCTCTGATTCCTGAGCAAAGTGTGGCAGCATTCATCACCAACCGGAATGGGAAACACCTGCTTTTCCTGCGCATCGAGGACTTTTACGAGTCCAGGTCCATCACCTCCTATAAGTGCCGGAAGTTGAAGGGCTCATGGGAGGGCGGCCATGATCCTCTGGGTCATGTGTTTTTACTAGTGCACTCTTCGCTTTTTTTGTTCCATGAAATCAAACCTTTTTGGGAGGGCTGGGCCGTGACATGGCACCAAATCCGGACCATTTTCCACACCCCTTCCTTGTCTCCATCCAGAAAGTTACTCCAGATACTCAGAACAGTACCCAGTGTGGTTGTAATGGGGTTGATAGCACTTTGGTGGTTTATGTTGCTCGTGACCAACATGTACTTCCACTCGCTCGCAGAGAAGCTCGTGGGGTTGGTGTTTGGCTTTATGGGCGTTGCTGCTGTGTACTACGCACCTCGGTGGAAACGATAAGCGGTGGGTCTTAGAGATTTAACCGCCTAGCAAAGAGTTTAAACAAAGAAAAGATTGGAAACAGTTTAAACAAAGAAAAGACTGGAAACAGCAAGGTTCTTACCGCATTTGGCGCAGTTGGTCTCGTCATGGCAACAGAGTGCACCACCCCCACAGGGCACTGGTGCGAACAATGGAAGGTGAGCAGATGCATGGCTTTTCATGTGGGGTATACCCTAATACAAACCCCTAAGCATAGAACATTGAATATAGAACAGAGCATCGATATATGATGTCGAGCAGATAATCAACACAGTATAAATTAAGCATGAGGAGATAGAATAGGAGCATATTGTAGCGCAGTCTAACTATTATGACTTATAGTAAATTGTCAGTGAGTGTCTCAGTTTAAAGAGACAATTTCGCCAAGACTAGACCCCACCCATACTTTACTATACCATACAATCCATGCAAACCATACAATCCAAAGCATACAATCCAAAGCATACAATCCATACCATACAATCCATACCATACAATCCATACCATACAATCCATACCATACAATACAAACCATACAATCCATACCATAAACCATACTAGAGTATGTGGGGAAATGACGGGTTCAAACAGTATGCGACCCCAGGACTCGAGTCACAATATAAGAATTACAAAGTACGAGGAATGAGGAGTTTGTCTATTGTTCGTGAGCTGCGGAGTGTGAAGGATGCAAATGGTCGCAGGCGCAAGTGATGGGCTGGAGCGCTCTGCCTCTTTGGCTCTGCCTCAGCTGCTCAGCTGCGGCACAGGGCCTCAAATAAACCAAGCCTCAAATGGATAAAACACCCCCCAAAACAGAAGCCGACCGCGTCTTGCAGCTGGCCCGAAACGTCAATGACACAATCCTGAAACAATCCTGAAACAACCTTGAAACAATCTCCACCAAGTCTCCCGTCCCGTGGTCTCTATGCAGCTCCACAACGGAAACACGTAAGTTTGGCATGCCCGCTTGGAACACGGTTGGCGACGCGACACGTAAATCTTAAGTGTAAATCGCGAAATTGACTGTCCATATGCACTCCCCCCTCCCTCAGGCTTAGTTTTGCAGCTTTCATGCGTGGCGTACCTTGCACCTCTGTACTGTAATTGACCCTACTTTGCTAGAGCCTTCAGCCGCATAGCGAGCCACGTCTTCTTTTCCTAGCAAGCCTCATCGGCCGACTTTTTCTTCCTGACTATACCATCCTTTTTCTACTATCCGTTTCATCACTCCTTTCCATCCCCAATCCATCCTTCGCTACTTTACTTTTTTCGGCTGCTGCTACTGTCACTGCTCTAATCATCTTCCCCCTTGAATCTGCACTTCCAGAACCTATTGTTCCGTTTGCTCTTTCCACTGGCTGGTTATTTCTGTTACTGCACCTCTTGTGCCCATCCCTAGCAACGCCTTCAAGATTCGACTTCCTGTGCTCACATGTATCTCCGCTTGGTCTTTCTTTTGACCTATGCTGCTGCCGTCTATGTGGGATGGCCTATGAATGAGCAGCTTCCCAATGTGGCCAGGGTCGGCAAACCGTACCTGTTCACCTTGGCCAGTTCCACCTATAAGTCCGATCTGGATGGCTCCATTTCCTATTCCGTGAATAACCTACCTCTGTGGCTTCTGTTCGACTCACCGTCTCGCTCGTTTCTGGGCACGCCTTCTAAGAGCGACGTGGGGAATTTCGACGTCACTTTGGTCGGCTCCGACTCCGCTGACAACTCCCAACACTCTGCCAATTACCTGATGCTTGTTTCCGACAGTACGGGCTTGAGACTCTCCAGTCTGGACGTCATGCTTACCTCCATCGCTAAGTATGGCCAGACCAATGGAGTTGATAGTCTTGTTGTCAAGCAAGGAGAGGACTTCTCCATCCAATTCTCTCCAGATGTCTTTGTCATGAATGACGATGCTGATACCTCGGTTGTGGCCTACTATGGTCGCTCGCAGAATAGAACCTCGCTTCCCAACTGGATATCCTTCGACTATAAATCCTATACCTTTTCCGGGAAAGTGCCCTACGTGACCTCCAGCATTGCTCCTTCGATTGAGTACGCTTTTAGCTTCATCGCTACCGACTATGCTGGCTATGCAGGTGCCGTGGGTACTTTCAAATTGTCAGTGGGAGCTCACCAGCTCAGTACCTCGTTAAACGAATCCATCAAGGTCAATGGAACTTACGGCTCGGATTTCGACTACACTGTGCCCGTTTTGTCTGCGGTGTACTTGGACTCTACTCCCATTTCCAAGGAAAACATTTCCTCGGTCACTCTGGAAGACTTGCCCAGCTACGTTCTGTTCAACCAAGACGACTACTCATTGACTGGACGTTTTCCCAACTCATCCAGCTTCCAGAATTTCACAATTTCTGTCCTGGATGTTTATGGTAACCTGGTATCTTTGCCATACACATTTGACTCGATTGGCTCGGTTTTCACCGTCAAAAATCTTCCTGATGTGAATGCTACAAGGGGAAACTATTTCCAGACCCAGTTGATGCGTTCTTACTTCACTGACTTCAACAATACTTCCATTGATGTATCTATTCCAAGCAACACATCATGGCTCACTTACGACTCGTCTAACATGACAATCAGTGGTTTCACCCCGGACAAATTTTCCCTGGCTCAAATCACCATCAGGGCTTCGTCGGACTTTGATGAAGAAAGCCGTTCTTTCTCAATTGAAGGTGTGAAGAAACAGGTTTCTCCTTCCAGTTCTTCTTCACTTCCTTCTGCCACGAACTCAATTACAGCCTCCTCAAGCAGCTTGTCTAGCCTTGGAGCCCCCAATGCTGTGCAAAAGAAGAGTTCTGATTCCAATAGAAAGAAACTCATACTTGGCTTGGCCATTGGGTTGCCTCTTCTTGCTCTTTTGGTTGCAGGTCTCTTAATCATTTTCTGCTGCTGCCGCCGCCGCAAAACAAACAACGACAATGAGTCTGAAACTCATTCAGGGCAATCCAAATCAACCGCCGAAGAACTTACCGGGCCTGGTTTTGGAACGATCAATAACGAAGACGACCACAAGGAAACTGCACACAGATTGAGCAAAATTCATGCTCTAAAACTTGATCAAGACAACCGGTCAACACTGTCAACACTCACACACGTTGAATCTAGAAGCGACATGGAATATTACGACGCCTCGGAAAAACCCATGATGTCGTGGAGAGCCAATGAAACTTCAGATTCCAATGTCATGAAGAAAATGCTCCTCCAAAAGCATAGATCCGATATGTCCATGGAAACTGTGAACACCGAAAACTTGTTCTCAGTGAGATTGGTGGACGACAACTTGTCTGTCCGGAACTCAGATCTCAATTCCACCCAAAACTTGCTAGGTACCCCAGGGCAAGGGAGTGCATTGTTACACAGTCATTCCTCATCCAACTCCAACATCCAAAGGCTCGATAGCGATGGCAACATTGTGGAGGATGACCTTAGCGTCTCGTCTCCAGCCAAGAAAAACTTGCAGGAGAGCAGTACAAGTTTGAACGATATTCTGGAGGAAGACGACACCAACAACACATTCTACACGCAAGAGTCGTCCAACTACAACCTCATGGCCAAGTTATTGAACCTGAAAGATGCTTCTCTCAAGTCTCAATTCAGCACCGACGGAATGGACAACACCTTAAGTCAGGAGTTTGAGCCCAGGAGAGGCCCCAATGGTGAAATCCTACAATGGGGCCCAAGGCCCGAAGGCCTCAATCTTGCATCTCCCGACGTGGCTTCATTCTTGATAGATTCGGATGTGACACCAAGAAACAATAGCGGTTTGCAATCTAGAATGGCTGAACTTAATCCTTCCAGGACATCAGTCTACTCCGACCTCTCCATTGGAAGTCGCGTGGGCAGCACAGCAAAGCTAGTCAACTTCACCAGAAAGGCAAGCACCAAAGACTCTTCGCGGCAACAGGTTGTGGATCATCCGGCCGCCAGTGCTCTGATTCTTGACGACAGCGAATCAGGCTAACCGAACATTCATTAACCTAATACCTGCATCGCATCTTGCATCACAACAGACAGTGTAATATATACGAAATAATGTACTATATTGTGAAGCAATTAGACTAGGCTAGAATGTACTATAAATAATAATAGGGAGAGAGATAGGAAAGAGTAGAGATTTAAGTAGTACAGTATTCTGAACTGTATTATTTGAACTGCTAGTAGTTGTGTATGGATTAGTCTATAATTAGCTGGAGATGGTAGCCACGTAGTTTGCGGTGTCCTGGGCCCTTCTTCTACCCTCGACGTAGTTCATCATCTCAGAGTACGTCTGGGGAATGACCGAGGCAACGGTATTGTTTGTTCCTGGCACAAAGAATGAGTAGATGAAGCAGCCAGACTCCTTGGAGTCTTTGGAGTCGAGGTTCTTGATCCGGGTATCAACCTTCACCTGGACCAACGTTCCACACTCCGACAAGAACGACTCGGTGTCCTTGGAGATTGTGTTGGTGGGATGCAACTTAAAAGGCGAGTTAGGTTCTTCTGATTCTTGGTCGTGCAAATATTCAGTGTAGGACACTGAAGAACTCATGCTCAAAACAGACCCAACAGGCACGGGGGCCTTGAAAGTAGTCGAATCCAAGGAGACAAACCTAGGGCCTGCGGAACTGAAGGCTGCTGCGGTACAGTAGGCCAACTCAAACGCCTGTCTCATAAGGTACCCACCGAAAATCATGTAGGAATGCCTGTTTCTGTACTGGGGCTGCATGAAAAGCGTAGAAGTGAAAGTGGTATCACGCATGTACAGTAATTGGTTGTTCTCACCTGGAACAATACCTTGGGTGGTCTTCCACATGTCATGAACTAGTCTGTTCTCCTCATCAGTAGGTTCAATTATGGCACTGTTCTTTGCAGCCAACTTCTTTTTGGCGTTGAACGACTCTGCTCTTCTGTAGTCAATCCACTCGGGCTCGGAGACGGGAAGAAGTCTGTTGATAGCGAATGACTTGTGGGTGAGTGGGTTTCTTGCAACAAACGTAAAGTTAGCAGTCAAGAAGACGTTTTCATGAGACAAGACCTTATCTGTGACCTCAGCAGGAATGGAGTCCTCGAAGGCATAGCCTTTTACCGTGATCTCCATGGAAGACCGACCAGTCCAGGACACATTACCAGCCAAGACAAAGTTATAGTTTTGGATCTCGTCGACCTTCTTCAACATCAAGATTCTGTCCACAGAAGCAGTGACATTGACGGGCTCGGCCGGCGCACAGTGCTTGTAGGCAACTCTTCCTGCCAAAGCATCTAGATCCTGGAACAATTGGCCCACTCTCAAGCGGCCGAAGGCGTTGATGTATGCATCACAAAGCCACTTGTCATCCTTGAAAGGAAGCAGGAGGTAGGAGAAGGACTCGCTGGGAGTTTTCTCGGATACCTTTGTGGTTTTAGGGTTGATGTAGTTGAAGGAGTCCAAGACCTTGCCGTCTTTCAACTGCTTCTCACGTTCTCTCAAGGCATCCAACCATGTGGAGGTTGCAGCAACCGTTTTGAGGTCCTTTTGGTCGGCATTAACGGTGGCAGTAGCATCTTCAGCAGCAGCAGGAGACGATGAGTCTTCGTACTTGGACGAGGTCAAGTTTCTGGGGAAAACACAGCACCTGATTCTAGGAGGCACCCGGTTTAAAAGTCTTATATTTCTCGTTAACATACTAAGCCAAATGGGATATTGGGATAATGGTGATAGGATGACAGGTGTGCAGCGAGAATGATAAGATAAGGCAGACAATTGTGGCCGCGCGTGGAGCTATTTATATGGCCTTAATTGTGGTAATGGGCAGGATGTGTTGGGTTTCGCGGCCCAATGCACTAGCGACCAAAATAAGTGCGTGAGGGGACAAGCCTCGGAGACATACCTCCCGGGAAAACGCGGAAGTGAAGTGTTTGGACAACGAGATTGATTTAAACCTAGGGACTGAAAAGTCGACACAGACTAAAGAGAGTTTTGAAGAGAAGAAAGGATTATTAGATCGAAGAAAGACTAGAAATTGAAGAGAGACTAGAAATTGAAGCTTATTTATATCCATCTAAATATACTCGTTATACTGTTGAAGACTGTAGACTAATGAGTGGATGGGGTAGATGTAGACAAGAGTGCTTTTCGCAACTGTTTGAGTGTTTTTTTTAGACCAGTAGACACTGTAAACCCGGGCAGATCGGGTGCGCGACAGACGACCCAGCAATGGAATAATCGCAGTGAAAGAAGGTGAGCCAAAGGCGGAGTTAGTTGGGTGCGACTCACACGATATTCATTTCCAGGGCGCACTGGGCGCAGGTGTACATTTGGGTTGGGTAAATAAAGAGGAGTATATTTCCATTGTTGATGATTTGTGTCTATTTAAACGTCTTTATGTATTTGTACCCTTTTGTATTTGTACCCTTTTGTATTTGAACCTATTTGTATTTGTACACTTAGCTTAGAAATATATTTGGTCTACTCCACTTCATCATCTCTACTATACTGTACTATACTACAGTACTATATTATACTCACGCTTTACTTCACTCTTTGCTATAACTATAACACAGCATACTAGACTGTAACACACTATACTGTAATATACACTCTCTTGTTCTTCTCCTTTTTTTTCCGTTTCTTTGGGAGTATCCAGTGTCTGTTGCCCTGTCACCGTCTCAGTATGCTATACTCTGTAGTGTGCGAAGTACAGTGCAATTGAATCAGACTATGCCAATTATTATTGTGTATCTTACACTGATCAATTGTGTATTTCTATAAATATTAATGGTTTGAAAAGATGGCCATATCGTTAATCTGGTCTATGTCTGTTGTAGTACCTGTAGTACCTGTAGTACCTGTAGTACCTGTAGTACCTGTAGTCTGTGCTATGTACTGCTACAGTGAGCATTAGATCTGAGCGACGATAAGAGTACCAGATGCCTAGTACACACACACCCGTGCACCCATTCCATCTGGGACAACAATGTACTTTTTTTTTTGGTTAGCCCGAAAATTCAATTGGAGAATCTATGGATTCCTAAAATCATGGAGTCCGCAAAAGTTTACTTAAAAGTTTACTTAAAGTTTACTTAAAATTTACCAACTCAGACGTTTTCTTCAGTAGTGCACCGGCCTTCGGGGTTGTAGTGCCGCGCGCGCACTACCCACCCGGTCCTCATCGTTCCGACCCTTCACAGTCCTCTTTTTCTCAAGCTTGGCTCCTACTCCAACTCTTTCCACCAAACATGTCCAAGTTGTCCAGTGTCGCTAAGACCTCTCTTTTGGCCGCTAAGGCCAATGCATCTGGTGCTTTAAGAATGGCCTCCGGTGCCTCCGGCCCTAAAACTATGACCGTCAGAGACGCTTTGAACTCCGCCATTGCTGAGGAGTTGGACAGAGATGACGACGTGTTCCTCATGGGTGAGGAGGTCGCTCAATATAACGGTGCCTACAAGGTTTCCAGAGGTTTGCTCGACAGATTCGGCGAGAGAAGAGTCGTCGATACCCCCATCACCGAAATGGGTTTCACGGGTTTGACCGTGGGTGCTGCTTTGGCCGGCTTGAAGCCTGTTTGTGAGTTCATGACGTTCAACTTTGCCATGCAATCCATTGACCACATCATCAACTCCGCTGCCAAGACCTTGTACATGTCCGGTGGTAAACAGCCATGTAACATCACCTTCAGAGGCCCCAACGGTGCCGCTGCCGGTGTGGGTGCTCAACACTCGCAATGTTACGCTGCTTGGTACGGATCTATCCCAGGTTTGAAGGTGGTTTCTCCATACTCCGCCGAGGACTACAGAGGTTTGTTCAAGGCCGCAGTCAGAGACCCAAACCCGGTTGTTTTCTTGGAAAACGAAATGGCATACGGAGAGTCGTTCGAGGTTTCCGAGGAGGCCTTGTCTACTGACTACGTGATCCCATTCGGTAAGGCCAAGATCGAGAGAGAGGGTTCTGACATCACTTTGGTGTCCCACACAAGAAACGTCATGCACTGTCTTCAAACTGCAGAGCTTTTGGAAAAGCAATACGGTGTCCATGCCGAGGTCCTCAACTTGAGATCCATCAAGCCTTTGGATGTGCCAGCCATCATTGAGTCTGTCAAGAAGACCGGCCACTTGGTCACCGTTGAGGCTGGATTCCCAGCTTTCGGTGTTGGATCCGAGATCTGCGCACAGATCATGGAGTCCGAGGCTTTCGACTACTTGGACGCCCCAGTCGAGAGAGTCACTGGATGTGAAGTGCCCACCCCTTACGCCAAGGAGTTAGAGGACTTTGCCTTCCCAGACGCAGACACCATCTTGAGAGCTTCCAGAAAGGTGTTGAGTTTGTAATGGTTGTAAGATATGAAATATAGAAGATATATCTAGCATATGGCCGCACGGCCCGTTCAATAATAGACAAAGAGACTGACTTGCCCATTTACCTAGACTGGAAGCACTCGTCGCACATTCTCGGCTCGCGCACCAACAAAGACACATGTTAGATACTAGTCCATCTAAACACCCATAATCCAGATGGATGTGCACAAGCGTACTTCCAGCAGTGCTCCTCTCAGTGCCAATGAGAAGCAGGAATTCACGATGCTGAAATTCCCGGTTGCTCAGTATGCTTTTGATGAGGCCAATGAAGGTATAATACCCTCCACGGTGCTACAACCCAAGCCCACTAATGCTAAACAAAATACATCCTTGAACCCGAAAGACTACTTGAATTTCTGTGTGCTTATTATTCTTTATACGCTTCAAGGTGTGCCGGTGGGATTGGCATTTGGGTCGGTACCCTTCATTCTCAAATCAAAGCTCAGCTACTCTCAAGTGGGTGTCTTTTCATTGGCATCGTACCCCTACTCCTTGAAACTTCTATGGTCTCCTGTGGTGGATGCCATCTATAGCAAACGCTGGGGCCGCAGAAAGTCGTGGATCATGCCTGTGCAATTGGTATCGGGATGCACGCTATTGTACTTGGGCTCCGTGATGGAGAAGTTGATGGAGGACCCAGCCTCGTGCTTGAAAACAATCACGTTTTGCTTCTTTTTGTTGGTATTTCTCTGTGCCACCCAGGACATTGCCGTTGACGGCTGGGCCTTGACGTGTCTTTCGCCAGAAAGCTTGTCGTATGCCTCCACGGCTCAGACTGTGGGCATGAACTGCGGCTACTTTCTGAGTTTCACAGTGTTTTTGGCATTGAGTTCTCCTGAATTTGCGAACAAATACTTGCGTTCTGAGCCTTTGGAACAGGGCCTTTTTACCTTGGGTGGATACTTGAGTTTCTGGGGCTTCATGTACATCGCGGTGACGGGGCTCTTGTATTTTGTTCCAGAAGAGCCTTATCATTTGAGGAAAAACAAGCCCACCAAGTTGTCCAGCGATTATCATAAGGAGGATGACCACTATAACAAATCCAAGGGAATGTCGCAATATCTTATGGACTTGAAGGGTGTGTACCTGTCGATGATCGAGGTGTTGAAGCTTCCAAATGTGCAGCTCTTCGTGGTCATCTTACTCATTGCCAAGTTGGGTTTCCAGGTCAATGAGTCTGCTACCAACTTGAAGCTTCTCGAAAAAGGTCTCTCCAAGGAAGATTTGTCCATCACTGTCTTGATTGACTTTCCTTTTGAAATGATCTTTGGCTACTATGCAGGACGGTGGTCCTCTGGGAAGAGTCCTCTCAAACCATGGCTTCTTGGGTTTGCCGGAAGATTAGTGGCTGCCTTTTTGGCCCATTTGATCTTATTGTTTTTCCCTAAAATCGAAAATGGCGAGGTACCTTACAAACTTTTTGTCATCATTATTTTGCAGCATTTGCTAGGCTCATTCATGGGAACCATCCAGTTTGTCTCATTATGTGCTTTCCATACTAAGATTGCCGACCCTGCTATTGGCGGAACCTACATGACCACCTTGAACACGCTTTCCAATTATGGTGGAACATGGCCCAAAATCATCATTTTTTACTTGATCGACAAACTCACATATCTGACTTGTGAGATGGCGCTGAAGGCTTCTGGCTTTTTGATTAGCACTGAAGAGCTCAAGGAGTCGTGTAAAAAAGCTGGTGGTCACATTAATGTTGAAAGAGACGGTTATTTTTACACTAGCACGATCTGCTTGACTCTTGGAGTTTTGATTTGGTTCTGGGTCAAGAAGAAAGTCACATACTTGCAGTCTCTTCCCCAGTCGGCATGGAGAGTGAAGAAGTAATTACGAAGCAACGAAGTCTATGCGAAAAGCTGTATATTAGCAAAATTAGATCCTAGTAATCTTGATTTGCCAGCAGGCCATCATTTTGATGAAGAAAATCCGTATGCAAGAAGTCGATTGGCAGGAACGGAACCTTGGAATCGTCGAGCATACGCTTAGATAGCGATGAGTAGGTGCCCACAATGGAAGGTATAAGCGATGTTCCTGGCGCGGTAACAGAACCATTGGAGGATGCAATTGAGGGCGATCGGATGTCGGATGTTTTTGAAAACGACCTCGCCATGGCATTGAAGGTGTCAGAAATGCCTCTTCTGTGCTTTGTATTTTGCACCGTTTTCCGGTTTAATGAGCTCACGTAATGCAGGGGTGGGGTGGCCAAGTATGAGTTATGGAGCAACAGCGAGCTTTCATCCGGTTGATACACTATGGGTGATTCTTGGTACGGTTTTCTGAGATGGGAGGAACCCTTGTGGCTGTCGGTGAGGGAATTTCCAAAGGGATGATCGTTTTCTCTGGCATCCGAGTTCCCATACACATTGGTGTACCATTCTGGCTTGGTGAAATGGTCGTCTGTGTCACGTGGAGCACTGGAGTCGCGTGCTCGTTGTAAGGGGGTCTTGGTGCGTTTGGAGTCTTTCCCATGGGGCATTTCTCTATAGATCCAGAATTGAATGAGGATGATGGCGTCAGATAACACGGTTCCTGCACTCCCGATCATGAATGGTAGCTGACTATTCAAAATGCTCTGGAAGTCGTTGTCTCCAAGATACTGGTCGTACTTGGAGAGCAAGTAAAGGTCGCTTAAGATGGAGAGGGTGTAGAAAGAGTTGCCCAACAAAGCAAACGTGAACATGAGCGGAGAGATGCCTTTGGTGGACTTGCTTCGGTAGTTCTTCAAGATCTGCGGCATGCGAGACGTGAGATAGAAGCAAGTGCTTGTCCAGCCACTAACAACACCAAACAAGGCAGGGTTATAATGGATGTGCAGAGCAAGCGACTTGGATGAATGCCATAATGAATTCAAGAGCGACTTGGCGGATCTTGAAGGGTCTTGGAATTCATGGGCATGTGTATGCAGACCCAGGACTCTTTTGAACGTGGAGCTGATAACCGATCCCGATAATACTTTCTTGATGAAACTCCTTCGTGGTTGTCTGGACCTTCTATCGGAAGAAGAGGAAGATCTCTGGTTGGTGGGGTAGTTATTCGGAGAGGCCTCGAAACGGTTGATCCTGGTGACTAGTAGGGGTTTTGGAGCCTCGTTGGAATGCACCGGGCGCATCATGTTTGGGCTCTGCAACATGTTATGGTGCACGATCTGTTTGGGGTACACCTTGGTGTAATACCAGAACTGGAGGGCCAAGATGAGATCTATGAAGCAATAGTAAGCCGCAAGACAGGTCTGGAACGGGAGGGCCCTGGTCAACAAGCAGCCAATCAAATTGGTAAAGTCGCCGCTGAACCAGCAGATCAAAAAAGCCGTGGAGACTCCCGACACAGAGTGGTTGAGGTAATTTTCAAACACCTGAGGAAGCTGGGCAAAGAGCCAGACCACCAACGAGAGGATGCCGGAAGTCTTGGAGATTGCGGCCACCAGGTAGTACTCCTGGGGAAGCGGAAGTAGAAGAGTGGAATTGGCCATGAATGTTGGCTGGACAAAAGTGGAGCTCATATTATCGGGAACATTGGTGAGCAGTGGAGATGTGCGGGAGGTGATAGTCTGTGGAATGAGACAAGACAAAAGTGTCTTTGGGAGATAGATAAGGCCTTGGAGAATGGAGGATACACAAAGGGATTTTGAAAAGCACAAATGTGTCACGTGATGCAACCAAAGAGATTTCTATCACGTCAAGTTTATAAATACAACGGGCGCTAGGGGGCCAGGGTGGGAGGAGATCTGGAGAGAAACGGCAAAAAAGAAAAGGTATAGAAGAATCTGCGCGCATAGATAGGCCTTCGGAAGGTGTCGCGCGTGCCGAGGGCAGCCTCACTGATAGCGATCAGACGTACAGGAAAAATCCCATCCTGAGTCATCCAACCGATGCCACTGTCAACTTTATTTCTTGTTGATTGAAGTTTTCTAAGATTTCATGGACATTTTCTTTTCTTTGTATTTGACTCTTGTATTTCTTTATATTTATTTCTTTTTATTGTACTGCTTACTACAGTATGGTACTGGTGTATTGGTAGTTTTTATTGAGTGGTTATTGGGTGGGATAGTGAGGAATGGAGTGACTGAGGATGGTTCGCAGTTAAATGTGACTAGGCCGAAGTACTACAAAAGGGTAACACCAAACACCACAAAAAGTGGAAGCATTTCTGGAAACCATAAATAAGTTGGGATCTACTATAGTCTGTAATTTTAGAGAACAGAAAACCATCTTAACGTTTTTTTTTCTGTGTTAAACCGAGAGCATTCTTGGGCAATGGTACCCCAGGATTCGGCCCATGGTGCACATGAGCCTTTCCAACGCGCGGCTTTGCTGACCCAACTATACACTCATGATTGAAGTCCTCGCCAACGACCGTTTGGGTAAGAAAATTAAGGTCAAGTGCCTTCCTACCGATACTGTGGGAGACCTTAAGAAGATCATAGGGCTCCAGGTGGGTACGCCGTACGAGAAGCTCATTTTGAAGAAGGGCCATCAGATCTATAAAGACCATATCTCTTTGGACGACTACGAGGTCCACGACGGCTTTAACTTCGAGCTCTACTACGGCTAATGATTCTCCACTTGGTATCATCACCTCTAATGTTATTTATATATTGACTTGATTAATTCGTTCTATAAATAGTATTATAAATTATTAGGTGATGACTGCGCCTGCGTAAGTCATCCACCCTCTATAAAAAGTACTCAATCTGCCTCGATTTAGCACGCCCATCGTAGTATGCCTCAAAAATGTCCTTTTGTGACCCGCTTCGGTTGATGCCGTTCATGCTCCGACCCTCAGAGGTATCCTCGTCGTTTTCGGGCGACGCATCGAAAACGTTAAAGAACTGGCCCGGAAGTACGGCTTGTGCTGACTTCTCGGGCTTGCCCTCATAGTTGGAGTGGCTGATTTCAAGTACACTGGCCAAATTGCCGCATCTATAGCAGTAGTTTGGCGCCGACCAGATCGTCAAGCACTTCCCCTTCCAGTAGCTGACATAGCCTTCGTTGCACAACTGGTGCGCTCGAAGAAGCTGCACCAAATCGTTATCCCGGCAGAACTTGTTCATGACTTCGTGCCCAAACAAGTAGCCTGCACCCCTGGGCGACAACTTGAAGTCGGGGATCTCGGGGTCCGGGTCCGACCACACGAGATCCGCCATGATTCCATCATGTGGGATCTCCTTGAATCGGTCAATAACTCGGATTTGGTCGAGCTGCTGGCACGAGGGCGAGAGCCCGCCGTGCGTGGCAAAGATCTTGCCGTCTATAGTGGCCCCTAGGGGGAGATAGTCAAAGAGGTCGGTGAAGTAGCTCCACACCTTAAGCGAGCCGTTGTACTTGTTCAAAACCTCCGTGTAGAAGCCATAATTAGTAGTGATGGTTCTAGACTCATGGTTGCCTCGTATTAGCGACACTCGGTCCGGGTATCGGAGTTTTAATGCTATTAGAAGAGAGATAGTCTCCACGGAGTAGTAGCCCCGGTCCACATAGTCGCCGAGAAAGATATAGTTAGTGTTCGGCGGCGAGCCCCCAATCTTGAAGATCTCCAAGAGATCGTGGTATTGCCCATGAATGTCGCCCACGATGGTACACGGCGACGAGAGGGAGATGATGTTAGGCACTCCGAGTAGTTGAGTCTTTAGCAGGTGGCAAAGTTCCTCCACGGTTTCCTCGGGAAGGATACGCGGCGGCTGCTGATCTAGCAACTGCTCCAAGCAGTAGTCTAGGTCGACGGTGGGTATCGAAAATACCGTCATGGACGTGTGGGGTGTTGCACTGGTGGATATGCGTGGAGTTGTTGGAGTACGCGGCGCGAAACATACGAAGTTTTTGACTGGCGAGTGTGTTGAACGTGAACATGCAGGACACCAGAGCGGTACTGCACCTAAGCTGCCCCAGATGAAAGATCTCTAACCTTTGTTATGCAGGGGACACAAGGATCGACGGTTTTTTTTTGTCATGATCGTTTCATAGTCTTGTCTATGTCTAGGATACTTGTCGTAAAATCTCGTCTAATCTTGTATACAGAAGATGGGCGGAGATGGACAGGAAATGGACAGTTAAGGAAAGAATATGTACGAGACGAAGAAGTCGCTCTTTTGAAAGATCTTCGAATCGGCTCAGTTGAGGATGGATATCGGAGATTCCTAATATAGTTTAAATACATACTAAAATACACGTAACTGAGAACTACTAAAATGAGAACTACTAAAGTTCCAGACTTTTTAGGGATATTGGGCCAATGACGTAATGGTTCCAGTTTATGCGAGATTGGTAACGCGCATGACTGGGTGGGCCCAACACGACACCGTCTACCATAGATAAGCCTTGGTGCCGTAATGTGACCTATAATTTTTTATGTGGAGTTAATAAGTCTTCGAGTCATAAAGTATTTATAAGCTTACATTTTTATTTACTTGGTTAAAATATGTGCTTGACCTATTGTATGGTTACCTGGATCAAGTGATGTACTGTGTCGAGCGTCAGTGTATGTCATTCTATTTACCAGGCAGACTCAGACATTAGACAAAGTCTTAACATGAGGGATGCAAAGATCATAATCTAATGCAGAGCATGGAGAAATGTCCCTCCTTGAATTTCAAAGAAACACTTGGTCAGACCTCGGAGATACTCTTGGCCAAAATGTCCAAGCCTTTGGCCACAGCCTCTTCTGGGATGTTCAATGCAGGCACCAATCTGATCACATTTCCTCCAGCACTAATCACAAGTAAACCGTATTCTCTGCACTTCTGTATCACAAGGTTGATATCCACTCCGTCCTTCAACTGTAATCCCAACAAAAGTCCTCTGCCCTTTACATCCAGAGCCTTCTCTGGGTTGGCCTCGATGATCTTGGCCAAGCCATCCACGATCTTCTTGCTAACAAGATCCACGTTTTCAAGAAATCCAGGGTCACTGACTTGGTCAACCACATAAGACCCCACAGAGGCTCCCAACGGGTTGCCTCCGTAGGTGGTGCCGTGGTCTCCCACCTGTAGTGCGGTTTCGATCTTCTCATTGATCATCACAGCTCCAATGGGGAACCCGTTACCAAGAGCCTTGGCCATGGTCACTATATCGGGATGTGCCTCTGAAGGCAATGAGCAATGGGCCCAGAACTGGCCGGTCCGCCCGAGCCCACACTGGATCTCATCGTAGATGAGCACTACATCGTTCTCCACACAGAGTTTCTTGAGCAGTACCAAGAACTCTGCATCCACTGTATTCACACCTCCTTCACCTTGAATGGGCTCAATGATCACCGCAGCAGTCTTTTCTTTGCTGATCACCGCACGCACACTTTCAATGTCTTTTGGGTCTGCCACCTGAATACCTGCCACCAAAGGTGTGAACGGCTGTTGGTACTTGGGGTTGGCAGTAACGGAGAGTGCACCCATGGTACGGCCGTGAAATCCGTTTTTAAAGCAAATAATTTCGGTTTTGTCATCACTGGTTCTCTTGGAGAACCTTCTGGCAAACTTCAATGCTGCTTCATTGGCCTCGGTGCCGGAGTTACACAAGAAAACTCTTTGGGCATCGTTCATTCCGCCTGCATCCAACGTCTTGGTCACAATCTTATTGGCCAATTCACCGGCGGGGAGATTGTAGTAGAGGTTGGAGCAGTGCAACAACACCTGCGACTGCTTGCTGAGGATCTTACTGACCTCCTCATTGGCATGGCCCAAGCAAGTGACGGCGATTCCTGCTGTGAAGTCGATATATTCACGATCCTCAAGATCGTATAAATACGACCCTTTTCCCCGTGCAATCACAATGTTGGGACGAGCGTATGTGGTGACCGTATAAGGTTTGGTGACATCGTCAATGAATTTTCCAGTCATAGAATTGGCGTCTGCATCAGCCACGGGAACGTACGAGCTCGCAAGGGGAAGAGCACGTGAGAACCGGCGGGCGGCTGCTTTGGGTGCTAATCTGGTTAATGTCCTGTGAAGCATGTCTATTTCTATGGTGAAGTTGGTCGCAGTAGATAAGACTGGATTTTGACCGAGCGATGTCGAACCGCGCTTCGATGACTAACAATTACCCGATTAGGAAGCCTTGCACCAAAAACATCAAGACACACCTCTATTATCTCTGGCTTCTCTATTTCCTTTACAGACCTCTATTTATCTCCTTCTCGATTATTTCTCTCAATTCATTAAAGCTTCTACTCTATTCAAGCTAGTCTTTCCATTATGACCTCATTGACTTGGTTCTACCGATGCTTATCCTTGGTGATGATATTAAATACGCTCCACGCTGACCGTAGTCTCCACCAAACACCCATTATCAAAATCCTTGAGCATATTAGCTATGATCCGGTTCACCTCGAATATTAATCGCAGCTCATCATCCGGACTGCTTCCCTTCATACTCACACTCACTCCTGCAATGTAGAGCTTGGGGTTGATTTTGGAAAAGTACAAGTTGCCAATCACATATGACGCCTTGAAGCACGCGAGGTTATGGATCCTATCGTAGATGGACGCCTTGATCACTGTGTAGTCGTAATCGGAGTATGGGAACGAGATCAACAAAATGCCTCCCAATGTATTGACCAACTTCCAGCCTGCATAGCACAACGTGGATGCAACCACAAGCGTGGACGCCTCGTTGAGGTCGAAGCCAAAACTTTCCTTGTAATGTTCAGGAATGAATGGCACCGTCGACAAGAAAAACGAGTACGTCAAAGTCAAGAGCCTGATGGGGTTCTTGGCAAGAACTGTACCGAGGTTTTGAGCCTTGGTCATCAAGCTCTCGTTTTTCTCCATGCTATACAAAAGTCCACCTCTCGAGGCCTCGCTAAGTGCCCTGCCCTTTTTGGTCGTTTTCTGATCGCTTTGTTTCATCAAGTCGAATATGGCGGTGTCCTCGAATATATGCACAGAGGTGAACCACGTGATGGAAATCACAATGAAAAGCATCAACTCATAGAGAAACCAGTTGACGGGTCCATGGTCCGAGCCATGGATATGATGAGCTCCATGCTCTGCATTCTCAGCAGTGGAGGAGTCAACAAAGCCCACCACTAATTCCTCCACAAAGTGACTGACCAAATCGCAGCCCACCATCACCAGTGACGTGCTCAAGGCAAAACCAGCCAATACTTCTAGACGGCCCAACCCAAAAGGATATGCTAAAGAGGATTTGCCCCACACATCGAAGTTGGACATTATATCAACACCGGCCACCAGCAACGAGCCCAAAGAGTCGTAAAAGATGAGATGCGCCAAGGTGGAGAATGCAGGTTGTTTTGTTTTAGCTCCAGTGATGAATATGAGCACGGACACGGTGAAATGCGCCAATGAGAGGGCCAACTTGAATTTCTGCGACGAGCTAGCACTATTCAACGACTCCTGGAAGTTGGGTATAGGGTACTGGTCCGGGATGAGACTGGAGTGCTGGTTTGTCTCTGCAATGGGCACGGGTTCTTGGAAGAGATTCATCGATACCGACGAATGCTTATATCTATGGCCCTTTCTGTGGGCAGGCTTGACCACCAACGAAGGGTTGTTGGACATGTTCATATTGATATCCTGCGGATGGAAGTTGAACGGCTGAGCCCGTTGGGGCGACCCATTTCTCAGGCGGAAAGGAGACGTGCTGGGTCTTCGAGAGGGAGAACGGCTTCGAATAGGAGAGCCCGTTGGAGATCTTTCCCTTTTAAGGACAATCTCCGGTTTGATATCGGGCGCAGGCTTTGGAGGAGGCAAGTGGGGAGAGTTATACGCTCGAGGCATGCCATGGAACGAGTTCCTATTGGAGGATCTTTCGACAGGCGGAGCAGGAGCCAGGTCCAGAGCCTCGCCATGTTCCCATATGGCGTAAGATGCAGAGTCGGACATCAAGAGCGAGCGGGGCCGTCTTGGGGCGGAGGAGTTGGAGTTTGCTCTTTGATGGAAGGAAAACGACGGCTGGCCCACAGGAGCCGAGGGAGAGTTTAACAGGGAGTAGGTGCCGTTCAAGGGATTATCAGTGGAGTAGCGTTTCGACAGCTGAGAAGCATTGCTAAGGCCTATGGAGTTGCCTAGACTGGAGAATGGAGTGTTATTAGACAGCTGCAGCAGAGATTCAGGAACCAACGACTCGGCAGAGAAGTTGGCACTCAAAAACGATAAGTCAGGAACGCGTGCTGGAGCAGGTGGACCCGGACGAAACTCGTCGTCGTCAAGAGCCGAGTCGCTGGCGAGTTTTCCAAACAGGGGAGAACCCATAGATGCGTCGGACTAAAAAAGACGTTGATGGGAGATAATCAATGATAATTGGTAGTGACGATAAATAAGAACTGATTAGTGGGAGTGAATGGTAGTGAATGGTAGTGAATGGTAGTGACGTCCAAATGAGCAATTCAAAGGATCTTTTTTTATTCCGATGTAACCTTAGTAATGAGCTTATGGTTATGACTTGTCGCTGGAGTATCCTGGGTGTGTATAAGAAGGAGTGTGTGGAGTGGATAGTAGCCAGGGGAGAAGGAAGGTGCAGTGAGTGGTGGGGAGGTCGGTGCAGTCGAAGAGGTTATAGGGATGTCGTGTATGCCGCACCATCAACAGTACAGACGCACTGGGCGAAAAAGGGTCTAATTTTAGAAGAGGTGCGCACATTGCAACTTGAGACACTCCATCCATTCACCAGTAATTATATGTGAATTGTTCAAGGGATAATGGTTTTTGTTTTAGAATTGTTTCAGTTTTATGGTTGTTTCAGTTTCAGAATGGTTTCAGGTATGTTTCAGAATGATTTCAGAATAGTTTCAAGTTTCACTTGACTCCTATTCTTATTACTGTCTGGTTGTTAATCCCTGGTTTAAGGTCCCTCTTCCAGGTTCCATTGTGAGTGCAATTATTCACGGTGGACTAAATTACGAATAGTTTGAGCATAATTTTCTTTTTTACGAGGAGTCTATTTTGGTAATTTCCAGTATTTACGACCTTGCATTATGTTTGGAAAGAAGCTTCTTAGTGTGAATACCTTATTTGGGGACCCTGTTTCCTATTTGGCCTTACGTTGCCCCGTTACTCTCGTTATGAGCACCGCACTACCATCAACCTATTACTCGAAACAAACACTTCGAATAATTAAGTGGAGTTTTGGACATGGTGGAGACTTTGGTGATGCTGGTAGTTAAGGGCCAGCCACATGCAAAGGCCAGCCACCTTTGGTGCACTACCAACTCTATTTAAGTAGTGCTACATTGCATTGTTCACTTCGTGAGGACTACTCAACGACTGGTTCTTCACCATGATTTATTCATAGCCTATGACGTCATGCCTCTGACTTTACTTACAATCAATATCATGGTTCTCCTTAATATACCTGCAATACTGCTGTGACTAAGTTCCTCATTGGGGGAACTTACTGTATCTTCCGTGTCTTTGTTGATTCTCTGTGTCTTTGCAGACTCTCTTGGTAGATCCGGTACTTTGAAGAGCTGGTGCCTTGAGTGACTGTTTTCATTATTCACTGGTGTTGGTGCTTTGGATTTTCCTATCCCTGATTTGACATGTCTTATAGTCTTCCTTATGTCCCTTACCATGTGCTCAGGTGTACTTCATATCCACCTTACCTATCATGTCATGCTCTCGTCCTCTCATGTACTCACATTTCTAGGATTCACACAATTACCTCATCTGTTCTCCTGTCTAATAAGGATTCTCTTTGGTGGTATAGGCTTCGAAGAGCGAGAGACTGACGCAGCCATTGTTGAGGCTTTCGCTGGTGTCCTCGATCAATTTCATGTTGTTGATAGAAAACGGCTTCCTATGCTTGGTGCTGGGCACAATGGCCATGGTGGGGCTCTCCTTCTCCCGCTCATTGATCACCAACGACCCGTTATTCACGTAGCTAATATCGCTGCTTCGGTAGAGCTCCTCCTCGTCCAAAGAGATCGAACACTCAAACACCTCCGAGCCCTGGTTGCAAGTACTCGACGTGGGCTCTGGCAAGTTGAGGATTGATCCCACCATAACTGCAAGGTTCCTCCCATTGAAGGCCTCGCCATTTGTGGACGGAACTTCCAAAAAATCTCGTCCTGTATTGAGCACATCCACAGACTTTTCCTCCTCTGTACCGGCCCTCGGGGAAGCTTCCTCAAGAAGTACTTCATTTGGGTTGGTGGTGGAGAGTTGCGAGAGCGAATTCTTGAATAGGAGCAAGAGATCATAGAGCAAGATGCGGAGTTTCTCGTCATTCTTGGCAAAGTACTCGGAGTCGTAGAGCTTGACCAAGTCCCGAAGAAACGAAAAGTGCACTGAGTCATGCGTATACATAATGTCACTCAAGGAGGAGTTATGTATGATCAAGAGCCGCAAGAAAATGGAGAGCGAATCCGAAACGCTGGTTGCTTCAAGGTTGGTGGTATCATCCAGCTCAACAGATTTGAGAAGTACCTGTAGCACTTGGGATAATTGGCGAAAGGTCGAAAGCAGTGCCTTAAGGTTCTCAGTGTGAGACATGGAGATCTTTTCGAAAATGTCCTTGAGCATTGGAATAACCTGGACACTTCCCTCATGTTCAATGGAACTTGTGCCTGGTTTTTTGGAAAGGTAAAAGTCCTCGAAAATAGAAAATACCTTTTCTTTGGGCTCCCAATCGAGGTAATTAAAAAGCTCCCCAAAGAAAGAGTTATATTGATCAAATGGGAAATGAAGGTGATCAATTAAACCAATGGAAACGCTTTCAAGCGTAGCACTGGTCAACTTCTTTTCTGAGGTGAGTGTTTTCAAAAGCAACTGGAAGATGGGCAAGGAAAACTCGCTCAAAAGGTCCCCGTTTTTGGGCACATCTGCTAGTTCCTTTATATCCAAACCGTCTGTTTCGGAAACTGTATCATCTTGTCTCAATAACCGGTTGCACAAGTATAAGCAGAGCAAGCCGTGGCAGTCCTGAGACAAGAGAGAAAACGCCAATTTCTTGTTTGTTGCCATGAGCAGCAACGTCACCTTGAGACCCACTTTCGAGTGAGCACAATCTTTCAAGCCATGTGATTTTGCATTTTGAATGAACATGCAAAAAACCGATTCCTTGTGCTTCTCCCTATAGTCGGCCTGTTGGATTCGGAACTGGAGGTATTGCGAGTTGGAGAGACACTCTTTTGCCATTGATGTATTGAACACCAATTCACAACTCACTTTGCCTAAGCCTTTGGAGTTGTTGTGGTTGGAGATATCGTCCAATAGTGTTAGAATATCAAAATGCACGATTGTTCCAAAACTTAGGAGCTTCATGAGAAACACAATCAATTGGTGCAGGTCGTCTGATTGGTCCAATGTTTCAGTGATGAACGAAACAAACACATCGTAGAGAATTTGATTGCTTTTAAGTTTCAGAAGCCTTTTAAGGTGTTCAAATAGCTTGGAAAAGGCATAATCCTCTGCTTCATTTGCCTTGAATGGTACGTTGTACCATTCCCTCAAAACACTTGCAATAGAGTTAGTTAAAGAGTCCGCCAAAGCCAGGTTCCTAAGGTTCAATCCCTCTTCATTTAGGCCGCACTCGCCCAATAATTCTTTGATATCCTCGTCTGAGAGAAGACGGGGCTCTTCCAGAGTAAGCTTACTTAATTCACTGATGAAATTGTTAACGGAAAACGAATCGTTTTTTCTTGGCGATTGCGTCTGGATTTTGAGCGGTGACTCTGCAGTGTCTTTGTTGAAAACGAGTTTCTTAAGTCCAGTAGAATTTTGGTTGCAGCTATCCTCCCTCAAGGATTTCCCAATGGATTTATTGATAAACTCCCAGATTTCCTTGAACTTGTAGATATCTGTTTCTCGAGACGAAAGGTCAATGTAGTTCATCACAATAAGCTTGAATATCTCATATGCCATCGATACACTATCATAAGTATTACCAGCAATAATGCGGAGGAGATCGTAGTGATAACACGCAAGCTTGCCAATATAGTAGAGCGTGTCTAGGTAGTAGATCAACACCTTGTTTTCGTTTTTAAGGATAATTTTGGTGAACACCTTAAAGAAAAGGGTCAAATTGTCTGTGCATGAATAGAACAAGTAAATGTTTCCGATAGTGGAGGGGGACACGTGGATTAATTTTGGCGAGTTGGAAATGGTGGTTATGATCTGAGATGTCAACCAATTGACGATCAGAAATTGGACGCCGGTGGTCATGCCTTTTATCTCCATGAGGTAATCGTTAAAGTCGTCTTGGAATTTACCCGACGACAAACTAGCAAGGATATGAAGCTTGGTGATTTGTATGCCTCTGTCGAAGCTTTCAGAAAACTTGCCAATGTCACTGGTCCATTTTTTGACAATATGGAAGTATTGCTTGTTCGTCAAGGCAGGAAGGTTCAGTAGCAAGGCAAGGTGGAACTCCACCTGCGGGTCTTTTTGGTCAGTAGACGATTCCAGCGTTGCAGATAAATAAAAAATACCACAAGCAATAACCTTTCGTAAGTATGAAGACATGGACACGATTTTCAACTGGTATAGTTGATTGACCAAAACAAAGAGGTTGCGCATGCAAATGGACAGTTTTGGTTCGTTGGCCAAACTGAAGATGCTTTCAAGGATTTCATTCTCAAACTCTGTTTTGATGGACGCAGAACCTCGAGTAGATAATTTTTGAAGGATCTTCCGCTTGAGGAAGTTGCACAAAATGTGGATCAATTCCGAGGACTCTCCCATGTCTCTGTAGATGGTAACACACCAATAAATAAGGATTTTGACCTTCACTTTCCAGGCTGCATTGGACGGTGTAGGTGTGAGCAAGGACGCTAGACTTTTGTTCAATTTGAGTTTGTCAAGCAGGTCAATGAATCTCAAGTTATCATCGCTGGACCTATTAAAGGAGCTCAGTTCGGAATCCGACAACTGTGAAATGATGAGTGCAAATTTATCGGGTTTGGAGTCGTTCTTAAGAAAAGAGCTTCTTCTTTTGGCCTTGCTCTCATGGCCCGGATGCTGCTTGTAGGAATGTTTCATGTTCAACATGAGGCTTTCGTTTCTGAAGTGGATAAGCTGCAACGTAGACTCGATGCTTCTGGAGTCTTTGGTAAGTTTGGTCACGTTCTGCAGACTTAGGAGTATGCGATATAGCACATTGCCAATGAGGATCCAGTAGTCGGGGAGAATGAACAAGTTATTGTTCAAGAAGAAAAGCTCCACCACCGAGCGACTGATCAAGCAAAGTAAGTCCGTCTTTAAGGTCGTCAGAAGTATGGACCTGGGCACAGACATTTCATCGTCACTAGATCTGGACGTTGGTTTAAGCGATGACCGGTCTTCGGGAGACTTGTGAGTAGGGACCCGTTCGATAAGAAAGTAGTTGAGAAGCAACGACTCACACACCTGCTTCGAAAGAAACTCCTCTTTGATAATATCTTTCCAGAAGATCTTCACAAAAGTCAAGGCAACAAGCGTCTGGCCAAAGTTCAACGGTTTCTGGTGTAGGAGGTTGTCGAGTGCAGGCGACAGCTCGCCTACCTCAGTGTTGGCGATTTCAAGAAGAACAGGCAACTCCTCGATCTGAAGGGGGAAGTCCTCGCGTAGAAAGCCAATGATGGTCTGGAGAAACGTGAGTCTATCCAAGAGAAATTCCACGTAGAGCGTTTGCACAAGTTTAAATAGGTAATTTAATTTCGTCTTGTAGGCCACACTGCGCTCCGAGGTATTAACCGATGGCATTTCCTTGGAGAACTTAAGGATATAGTCAGCAATCTGCAGGGTCCATTCCTGAAGCCATCTAGCCTCCACGGCCTCCAAAACCGAGTTCAGGCCTTCCAGAGTCCGCGGAGAAGGCACACTGGGTGAACTTCCAGGAATGCCCGAGTTTCGGGCCTGAATCTTCTTTCGTAGCAGCATTTGCTCACTATACAAGACACACTTGGTGAACCACATGGCCCGGGCAATGGGCACGTTCATGTTGCACATGCAGTCTATAAGAACCTTATTTCGAATCCCATGTGGAAGACGGTTAGAGATGGAGTGTAACGGTACTTCCGGGTTGGCCAAGTCGCGGAGCCAAGCCTCACGTTTCAGAGCCGTTAGAGTGACCCGTGGCGCTAGTTTGAAATGATTGCTGGAACTGCTGATTTGGTTGATGAACTCATTTCTGGATTTATAGGATTTGGCCAAATGTGAAGACAATTCGCCCA
This sequence comes from Metschnikowia sp. 04-226.1, assembly GCA_002370245.1. NCBI lineage: Eukaryota > Fungi > Ascomycota > Pichiomycetes > Serinales > Metschnikowiaceae > Metschnikowia > Metschnikowia sp. 04-226.1. The sequence goes on from NLAD01000765.1 coordinate 312,720, forward strand.
AGATCTTGGTACAATTCTGCGACGACGAGAAGATAGTCTCTTGGATCAAGTTTCGGGCCGAAAAATATTCGTTGGAAACCTGTGGGCTTTCAAAAAGGCCTTTATTCAAAATGCTTTGGTTAGACAAATTATCGTTCTGGGAGTCGTCCTCCCGAAACGGCTCGAAATCGGGGTACACCAAGGGCTCCAGCTCGCTGGAGAGAGGGTATACGCCCTTTCCAGGGCTGTCCATGAAGTAGCGTTTGGCCAAAAGGTCCAGTTTGGCCACGGTGGCCAGCGACGCCACACTCTGCCCCGAAAGGAGAGAATTCTTGCTTTTTTTGGACATGTAGGGCTGCCGTGGTATGCTGACGAGGTATTGATGGGTGGTCTCTATGCATCAGTGCGCACCTAACATATTCACATAATCTGGAACATGAGTGTACAGTCTTAGTGAAAGAGTGATGTAGCCCTAGTCATGAAAATACAGTCATGGAAATACAGTCATGAAAATACAGTCATGAAGATTAAACGGTCATATACAAAAAGCATGAACATTATAAAACAGTGGTAAAGTTGGTCATACTCATAGTCTAGTTAACAAGTCATTTAATACTATCAATGTAGGAATACACTGGAACCTGGGTCACCGAAACCTGAACAGAACTGGACATGAACAGAACTGGCCGTGAACTAACCCTTATCCTGTTTGATCCTGAATTTTTTGATCCTGAGTTTTTTTGATCCTGATATTATAACAGCTTCAGTACTGCATTCTACCAATCGTCGTCTTCGGGCTCGTCGTCGCTTTCGTCTCTTGTGGCACCCTTTCTCTTCTTCAACGCATCGGCCAACGACCCGGCCAAACTGACTTCCTCCGTCTTCTTGGCCTTGAGTGCATCTGCAAGCCCACCTCCGATGTTGTTGGAAACAGGCTGACTAGCAGAAGCTCCGTTGGATGCTGGAGCCCGTGCTGGAGCTGGTGCTGGTGCTGGGGTGCTGCCTCCGAAAAGATGTGCGGGTGGGTCCACTTTCTTCATGTAGTCGAGAGGTGCCCATCCCTCCATAGTCTCCTTGATATCCTTGACGAGTCCCCATTGGCCATTTGTGTTGACCACGTAAACAATGTCGTCCTTGACTAATGGCACCGACCCACTGACTGACCCATCGTAGTCGTAAAGAGCTTGGTACGTGGGGTACTTTGGCTTGGCCTTTGCTATGGCTGGAGGAGGTGGTGGTGGAGGGTTTGTTTTCTTAACCGGTGGTACTGGTGCTGGTCCTTTTTTGAGAGGCCGTGCGGGCGCCGTTGGATTGGTTCGGGCTGGGACTTGTGGCCTGGCTGCAGCAGGAACTGGACTGGCTCTGAAAGGAATCTGGGGCTGTGGCTTGGGTTTCTGTGGAACAGCCGGTGGTGTGCTTTGGGCAGCGACTGGAGCCGTCATGTTTCCGTTATACTGCGCAGAGGGTTGTGGAGGCACGTAGGCCTGAGGCTGGGCCTGAGCCTGCGGCCTGGCAACTGGGGTAGGTGCCTGGTAAGCAGAAACATTTCTTCTCTGCGCTCCCCGGTTATAGTACTTGCTGTAGTCAACAGCACTGGAAACACCTCTCGGACGCTTAGGGTTCTTGCTGTTGGCAGGCAACCCAGGCTCTACCACCACGGTTCCAGACTTGTAGGTGTCACTGTACTTGGGTGCAGCTCCATGTTGGAACTTGACGACGTGGTACTTGCCTGGCTTCTTCTGATACTGCACGGTCGAATCCACCTTGACTGAGATGCCCCGGTTGATCTTCCTAAGCTGCGTGACCAACTCCGTCTTGAAATCAGTGTTTATGAATACATCTGGCGTGGTGGGTGTCGGCGAAGTCAACGATATGGCCACCCAATTGTCTTGCAAGGTGGACAATCCTGCATAGCTGATGCCACTGACTGGGATCGAGAACTCCTTCTGCAACTTGAGCTTCTTTTCCACCAAAACTTCTGCAACGATGTGCAAGTAGCTTTTTGTGAGCACGAGAATGCGGTCCAATCTCTTGGACGACCGACCGAACTTGGCCAATAAAATTTGGCCATTAGCCGAGAAAACTACCGGCTCATTGATGCCACATTGGCTCACCACAAACCGGCCGTAGCCCAGAGAGTCATTGCAGCCCAAGTAATCTCCCATATAAGCTCTGGAGCCAAGAATGGAAAACCTTCTTCTTTCCTTTCTGCCTTGCAAAAAACCGGACCCTTCGTCACGAAGCTGCTCAAACTTGTTTCCGTGCCTCTTGACTCTCCAGGCACTTTGAATAACCTTGGCTGCGTCTTCCTTTCTCTTAACGTATCTTCTCCAGGCTCTCTGGATCCGGGCTGCCATGTTGTGCCAGTACTTGTCCCTCATATCTTCCAATGCAAAGAGAGTTTCGGGTGTTTTGATGAACACCTTGGTGGTACCCATCTGGTACTCAGAAGGAGGAATGTGGCAGCTTCTCAAAATTTCCGTTACGGCAGTAATGTCGTCACCCCGCCAAATGTAGTCTCCTGCATATCCAGTAGCAGGAGATAACAAGTAGAATCTCTGGACAAACTTGTCGAAAGTCGTACGGTACGCGAAACCTGCTCTTCTGATTCTCACGTTTTCTTTCAACCCCAAGTATTTGACTTGGTGCAAAACTTGCTGGTTGTCGTACTCCTTTGGTCTTTTGGTTTGGTTGGGTTTGATTGTTCTGATGTATGACGGTTGACATTGCGACAATGTATCCACTAAAGCATTGGCACTTTTTCTGATTTTGTCCGAGGCAGTTTCGGGGCGCTTCTTTGAATCAGTGAGAGCTGACAAAAGGTGGCTGGGGAACAAGGCATTGGTGACAAAGTCGTTGCTCGAAGTGGACAAGAGTTCTAGCAAGTCACGGAGCATATTATCCTTGTTTTTATCAGTCATACCCGAAACCTCGTAAGTGACATCACCGGCGTAGTGCTTGATGATAAATTTACCTCTTCTGTCCTCGAAATGGCGGTTATTGGCACCAACCATGCTCAATCTTTGGGCAAAAACTTGGTCTGCAGCATCAGAGTCAGCATGGGCAGTTTTGATGGAGTCGTTCAAAGCTGCAAATAAGCCCGGTTGGGGTCTGGTGGCCTCAATCAAATCACACACAACTTTGTTGTTGAAATAGTCTATGGGGGTCCATTTGATTTGCTCCTGAACATACTCATCTTGCTCAGCCTTCAAGGTCAATTGGATAAAGATCTGCTGCAACTTCTCGTTGACGTAGTTGATACACACCTGCTCGAAGGAGTTTTGCTCGAAGATCTCGAACCCGTAAATATCCAAAATACCAATCGACTTCTTCTCGTTGGTCTGCTCGTTTCCTATTAAAGACACATTGACTCTCTCCACGATCCAATCAAATAAGTTATTGTAAATACCCTTTGCAAGAGCATCACGCACGGCAGTAGCTTGCACGATGTTCAAGGGCACGTGGTAAGTGGAGCCACGTCTCATGCCGTGGGATGTTTCTATGATCCGCTCGGTCATGGCCTTCTTCAAGATTTCGGCGTCCACCTGAAGAAGATAAGCCACAAAGTTGGTCACACCTTCGTCTCTAACAGCAGCATTGCCACTTTCATCCTCCACAAACGATATGTTACCGATCCACAAGATGGAGGCTAACATTCTAAAGATATTATCCTGCTCAGTTTGAGACAAGCCAATGATTTTCATGGCATTGAGCGTCTCCAGAAAGTCCTTTCCATCATCAATACCATCTGCATTGACACACTTGGCTGCAGAAGTGTAGATGTAGGTCTCTGGGCCTTGGATACCATATGCCTGCTGATACTGAGGAGGACAGTGCTTGGTGAACTGGTAAAAAATGTGGAAGTTTCTCTCGTTGGAGATCTGCTGCACCACTCGCTGTTTCTCCAATAAGTAATTGGTGATATGAGCCGCACAAGGCTGGCTGGCCAGGTTGAAGAAGATCTCAAGGTACTTACCGTGTCTGGAAGAGTTATTGTTTCTTAGGGTCTTGGCACACCCAAACGACTCCAACAATGGATTCGTGGCCAACACCATATCTTTGATTTTGGAAATGCCACCCTCAGCCACTGCCGTTTGCTGATCATCAACAGACACATTGGCAATGTACTGCATGATCTGCTTGGCAGCCTCGGTCTTACCTGCTCCTGATTCTCCCGAGATAATCACACACTGGTTATCGCCATAAGACTTGAGGTTGTAGTACATGGACTCGGCAATGGCAAACACATGCGGAGGCACCTCCAACCGGTTCTTGCCCTTATACGAATTGAGCACCAGTTGCGTGTAGATACCCAAGTCCTGGAAAGGATTGACCGAGATCAACACGTGGCCAATGTACGTGTATATGGAGCCGTTCATGAACCGCTTGTGGAGGTTGTCGTTGATGGCTTCGTCAGAGATCTTAGATAATAACGTCAAGTCGGACACACCCACCTCCTTTTTCTTGGTGAGGTCGAACTCGGCTTTCTTGATGCCACTTTTGCTGGGTGCTTCTTGCTTGGCCTTGGAGCGGCCGCCCCTTTTGACAATGGCCATGGTTTAAGAGTATGAGGGTTATCGGGACTGATAGCTCGCTTTGCCAGGACGCTGGTCGTGCGCGGCCCACCTCGGCCCGGGCGGAGTCTCTCCATACACTGCAGACTGCCATATACTTTCGGATTGAAGATTAGAGATAAATTTTTGTAAGAGGCTACTACGAAGAGTAGAATGAAGAGTTTGGTTACAGTTTTGAAATTTTTACTTATCTTACAGGAGGGAAGGAGGATTCTGGGTTTAGTGCTTATATGCAGGATACAAATGTTCCAGTGCCCCAAGTCCACCAATTGAAGTTTATTGTAACTGTTGAGCCGGGATATAGATATGGCGAGTGGTAGAAACATTTTCAAGTTCTTTTCCTGGTGCTTGAAAGAATGAGGTGGTGGAAAAAAAAGACTGAGGCGGGTCCGGGAAGTTGCCTTTTTGGGTAGTTTCCGGTCGGCCCCGGCACAGTCCCCCACAAGTACTGCTACAATCCAAGAGACTGACTCCGTGAAATCCTTAGCCATATGGCTATAAGTTAATAATATATAGTTGCTCAACAGGGCTATAAGTTCAATGGTCATAGAGACAAATAGACGGACGAAAAGAGACAAAAATAGACAAAAATAGACAAAAATAGACAGATCAAACAGTAGAAGTTTCTAAAAATAGCCACCACAATATCGTCTAAAAATTGTCTATTCTCCCTTTTGTCCTTTTCTCTCCTGTCCACACGTGTCTCTGCTCTATTCTTGTAGTCTTCTCCAGGTGGACTTTCCACGCACTCTTGCACGGTGCACACCATGGCTGCGCTCACTTCAGCTGCGAAAACTCACGCTCATTGAACCAACCCTTCCAAGTATTCGTCTAATACTTCCACATAGAATACCAAGCCCAGAATACCAAGCTCAGAATCCCAAACAAAGTAACCGACAATGGACATGTCCTGGTGGAATAATATGGAGTAGTTGGATTGGTAGGACTGGAAGGACTAGAATTTCACGGTCAATGCTCACGGTCAATGATTGGAGTGAATCATTCACAATAGGCCTATGAAGACCAGATCCTCACCATCTTATCCTTTCCTCCCGAGGCCACCTTCTTACCATCCATGCTCCAGTCCACAGCATACACCTCATCCGCATGGCCTGGCAAGTCCACGTTCAACTTGCGGGTGCGGACGTCCCATACCTTTAAGGTGGTGTCCTTGGATGCACTCACCAAAAGACGGCTATCGGCGGACCAAGCCGTTTGGTATACCGGAGCAACATGCCCACGGAAGGTGCCCACGAAAGTACCCTTGAAGCCATCCCAAAGCTTGATGGAATTGTCAAATGATGCTGAAACAATGTACCTGCCGTCGGGCGAGAACAGCACGTGGTTGACAAGCTTCTGGTGGCCCGTCATCCGGCACACAGGCTTGCTTGTCTTCAATGGTTCCCAGAAGTACATGGTGAAGTCATCACTAGCCGTGACCAACCGCTCGCTGATCTGGCCTCCGAGCTTGGCCACCTTCTCGTAAGCCACAAGTGCCTTCTTTCTCAACGTGGCCATATCCTCGCTTCCATTGGCTCGCGAAGATGTATGGTCAAACCCACCATTTCTCAAAACATAGTCCGTGGAAATCGACAAGTGGTTGACCCAGTGGGCATGGCTCTTGAGTGTCTGCATACACTTGCCCCCAGCCGTCATGTCCCAGGCCTTAATGGTTTTATCATGCGAGGCACTGTAGATGATGTTGGACCCAGACCATTTCACACATGACACCGCATTGGAGTGGCCTGACATGGTCATCGCACACGTTCTGCTGGTCACGTCCCATACCTTAATGGTACCGTCTTTGGATCCTGAGGCCAACCGTGGCATGTGGCCCTCTTTCGTAAGATGCAATGGCTCCCATGTCAAGGTGGAGATCCACTTGCCGTGGCCCACCAAGGGTCCTCCCAAAGCAGCTCCAGTTTTGGCATCCCATAACCTGACTGTGTTATCCATGGATCCAGTAGCAATTATGCTTCCACAGGGAGAGTACGACACACAAAGCACCCAGTTGGTGTGGCCAGAAAGCGTCTTGTATGGGGTTTGCGTGTTGCAGTCCCAGATCCGAGCCGTGGAGTCTCCTGCACCCGAACACATTCTGCCCGAGTCATTAGGAGCAAATTCACAACATAAGATGGTGGATCCATGGCCTGCAATGGCTGTGCTGGATCTGGTAACCGCCCGGACTTTGAACACCGCACGTGGCGTGTAAACAATAGTCATAAAATCCTCAGTGGTTTTGATTCCCGGCCTCAAAATCGACGTATAGAGATTATCCTTAATATCGATGAGTTGGGCACCCTTGGCCTCGGAGTCGAGAAGCGAAAACGAGTATGGCACAGGATCATCAGATTCATTATTGAGCTGGTTTAAAAGCTCTTCCAACTGTGTTTCGGTGATGCCACCAGGCACTCGAAGAGAGCCCCCAACAGACTCACCGGAATCGGCAGCCTGAAATTTTATTAGCACATTTGGAAGATCCTCAGGCACGAGATTCACCTCACGCACTTGCTGAGCCTCTTTTTTTTGCTTTTTGGAGGGTGGGGGGATAAGTGTAGCCATTGGAGATGAAGTTGATAGTCTCAGTGGAAAAATACTGATGCTCATCGGGCCATATGCAGGACGGGAGAGATCACATCAACATTTGACCAAATTCCCCCAAAAAAAAAAAAACTTTTTTTTTTTTTTTAAGTATCGGAAATTTTTTTTTTTTAAATT
>NLAD01000765.1:320054-464092 GCA_002370245.1 Metschnikowia sp. 04-226.1
CTCCCTTTTATCCCCCTTTCATTCCCATTCTCATGTTCCATTATCTAGTCCATGTTCCCAATTTATTCCTCACTCTGTTTGGTCGCACAATTTGGATTCTCATTTGGCTGCTGCCTCAGACGTTTGCAGCCGCGACTTAACCTCAAAACCTCACTTTGTACTGGAACTCCACCAACCACCATTCTTGCTGATTTCAATAGCTTCAATATGCTGGGCTCTTTGCAACGTAAAATGAGCTCTCTTCCGCCAAATGTCCTCTTGGAGATCTTTGTGTGTATCGAGGCGCAGATCCTAGATTCGTACCTCTCCATGTTCCGGAACAAAGATGTGGCCAACCCGATATTCCGGGTGATTCTGACCTTGAAACATTCAAGAGTGATCGTCACTAACCCTTGGAATGGCCAGATGTGGGGCTTGGCCCGGACCCGTAAAATCGTCCGTCCTGAACGGTTGCCCTTCTATACGTATTTGACCCTCCGGCAGTTCACGTCGCTCTTCCCCACGTTGGACGCCCGAATTTTCCCCGAGTTCCCCGTGGTCCGTAAGATCCTCTTTATCTTGGCCTGTGAGGATACAAATGCCTTGGAAAAACGGACCGTGGCCATGACCTTCTCCTATCTCATGACGGCCATGCCCAGCTCGCTCTTGCGTACCGTGAGGAAGATTTACTTGAACATGTCGGACTTTTCCGAGCTGAAGGTTGATTTCGATGTGACCTCCGCCATTTTCTGGAAAATCAACAGCCAAAGAGCACTCTTTCAGTCCTTGGAGCTGTTGGCGTTGGTCGGGCCCATCACCATAAGCCAGCTTAAAGTCTTGACCTTGAGCTATAGATACCGGCATTTCACCAGCTTGCGGTCGTTGGACCTCACGTACTTGGGGCTCAAGGCCAACTTAAAACGCCTTAAAATCCCCAATACTGTGGTGGATCTCGACTTATCCCACAATGTGATCGAGAACCTCGAGGGCTTCTTCGTTCCTCACCAGATCCGTTGTATGAATTTGTCCCACAACAACCTCATGGGTACCGTGTCCATGCCAAGCATTCCAACGCTCAAAGTGCTTAATCTCCGCAAGAATTTTATCCAGGACATAGGCACCCTTTCGGACTCCTTGGAGGTTCTCGACATCTCGTTCAACGACATTGCTCGGCCCGACTTTCAAATCCCTCGGCAATTGAAGTATCTCTTCACTGATATGGCCCAAGGATACCTTATGGTGGAGGAGATGAGGGAACAAATCATTCTCCAGCTGGTCAAGATCTTCAATCATATCACCTCAAATAGCATCAATCTGATGCGGTATAAGTACAATGGTTTATAGTACAAGAATGTATCATGGCCGGTAATGAAACCAAACTAGTTGAATATCTGACCGTAATATAATAAATAGTAATCTGATCACGAATGACGGGCAAGCCACATGGCATCTTCGTCAGCATCTTCATCGCTGGCTTCGTCGCTGACTTCATGTGCATTTTTGGTTTGATTGTTGGAGTCGTCTGAGTAATTCTCTTCCATATCCTCGAATAAGATTCCAGTCAGTTCAACATCAGAGGCATCTATGACCAGAGGGAAATCAGAATTGGTGTATTTAGGCTCGAGATCTTGACTCTGCAGTGCCGGTTGAAATGTAGGGAAGGCCAGAATAGGGATATATGGGTCCTGGAAAGTCTGAACACTCTGAGGTGGGGAAGAAGGCATGGAAAAGTTGGTGGAGCGTTCCGTTTCACCTTCTCTATTACCATCATTAGCCTGTCTGGGGTAAACTTGCGTTGAAGTTATTGTTTCTTGGATTAGTGAAGATAAGCCTTCACTGGGGTGGTTCGTTTCAGTGTCCAGAAGATTGATAAAGCAGTCCGGGAGTAATTTGGAGTCCTTAGCGGAAGTAGTATGTTTGAAATCAAAGTAGATTGGTTCAGTAATGTTATTAAGCCCAGTTACGCTGAGCACCTTGACCACGGAAACTAGGTAATGGTCTTCAGAGGTAATTGGCCGCTTCTCGCTTTTGAAGTGTGGACTATGGAAGTACCAGTCGTAGTAGAACAAAAGTTTGCAAGAAATCTTACTTTCAGCGGGACTTTGCTTGTCTCCTCGAGCATCTGCAAAGGTTACAGGAACCAAAGTGAGCCTGCGCTTTTCATATTGAGAACTACTGGGCACAGCAGCTTGAGACGAGTCCAGAGGTGTTCCATTTCGGGGTTCAGGTTGAGCCGCAATGTATTTCGGCTCCATATGGCCTAGGAGAAGAATCACGGCGCACTGCTTGACTGCCCATGACGACATGAGCAGAAATAGCTCGTGGATATGCGTCTGGCACCGAAAATAAGGGTTTTCTCGTAGCAAAGAATTGGCCGGAAGTTCAGGGAGGTCCACCAGCTCGATCCCTTCCTCGTGGATCTTATCCATATTCTGGATAAGCACCCTGTACTTATCGATCTGATGCTTGAGCATATATTCCTCGTGTGTAGCAGAAAACTGGTACCTGTAGAGCTCTATCAACTCATGAAAGTTGGTGATCAACACCAAAGCCGAGCCCAGTGGTTTTTGCAACGGCATGAGCTTGAAGAATGCGTAGAGTTTAGAAAATGAGTCCAAGTTGTACTTGGTAATGCGGTTGTTGGAGATCCACAGCAGTTGGAATAGAGAATGACGCCGTAGAAGATCCCAGGGAAAGTCATTAATGGTCTGCAAAACCACCACCGAAGTTTCCTCGGATTTGGAGAGGTGGCTGCACATCATATGGCAGAGCATCACGTATAATGCTGAGTTGGTGGGTACACTCTGAAGGTCAAGGATGGCATCGCTCTGCAAGCTCAACATGGCATCCAAAGCAGGGAGCCCCGATGAGAGATGCGCCCATAGCGGCTTCTGGAGAAGAATTTCGAAAAGCGACACCATTGGACCATAGTGGTGTTCTGGGGAAGGTATAGAGCTGGATTCATGGGTCCCTCTGAGATCGCACTGGGTAATCCCATACAGGTGCAGCATCACCAAGCGCATCAATCACCAGTGCAGCATCAGTCACCGAGTTTTCGAACGATGACAAAGAATGAATATGAGGTTTATAAAAGGTTATGAGGGTTATCGGAATTATTTTTTTATTTTTTATTAAAAGGTTAAGAGCAAGATTGAAAGTTATGGAATTGTAGTGTTCAGTGGTGGGACACGTGAACTGTCTATGGGGTGGTAGATACTGGTCTGGACTAAGCATACTACTACATAGTATGGGCTCATAACCACTGACTGCTTAGCTCCATTAGACTCAAACTACTACTACTACTATACACTCCACCATACTCTATACTAGACTCTACTCTCTGTATACTATATACACTCTACTCTATATGGCTCACTCTACTCTATAGTATACACTCTATTGTATGATGTGTACTCCCTACTCTTCTGTATAGTCCTCCATAACGTATATCATTCTATCTAATGCTCTAAATTCTACACACTAAATGGATATACACATCTACTACTAGACTACTACTACTATGACTGCAGACTACACTCTACTACGGCTACTTAATTCTTTAGCTTCCAAAGCAAAATATGAAACAATCTTTTGGTAGATTGAAAGAAGTGTTTTTGTTGGTATGTGATCTATTACGGGGTAAGTGAAGGAAGCACGTGACTCTGGGCCCCGGAATAGCGAGATCCGGGGCTTATATCCAGTTCCGACCTATTGACCCAGGTTGTTTTATCCTCCCCACCAAAAAATATTTAAAGTAAATTCAAGAAGATCCAGAACTTTTTGAATTTCGTCAACAAAATATCTTCGAATGAAGCTTGGATCAGTTATGTGGCAGACGATATACGAGTGAATATTATGGTCACGTGACATGTGGGGCCGGAAGTAGCCAATTCCGACCCATGAATGAGCGTCTCTTCTCCATAATTATAGTTTCTTAATGTCCAAATTTATACTTATAATAGATACTACTAGATACTTGATGATAAATTGTACAATACAGGCCATACTGCACATTACATACTAGACCACCAGATTAGACGTGCTACAATAGACTACTGGAGTTCTGGTTATTTTATAAGGAAAAGATTGTTTTTGTTATAAGCTAAAGGGATAACCATGGTCAACTATCCAAAAAAATAACACTTTATGATATAACTCAGTGCCCATTAAGGGTTCATGAAGGGTATGAGTCATGGGAATGTAAGTAGTCTAGCTCTAGTCACTCCTAAAAACCTTCCCAAAGAAGCTAATTCTACATTACCACGCTACTCTCTTTTAATCCACTACACATCTATTACTACTCTACTACTCTACTACTCTACTACTCTACTACTCTACTACTCTACTACTCTACTACTCTACTGATAGTAAAGGTCAAATATTCAAGAGCAGGAATGATTCTCATATTCAAGTATTATCTAGTCTTTATACCTGCTTCTGGCCTAGACAAAATCTTCATATTGATCGTTCACTCTATACTCCCTACAACTCAGTGCTATACCAAAGTACTACACATTTTACATTTACCCCTCTCTAGCTACTGTGTACTCTTACTATAATAATGTTTAAACTTCTTACTGCACAGTGTTCCATTTATTAAAGCTACGAAAACTAAAGCTGGTGGTCTGCTACACTTATCCACCATACTACTGTGCACTACCACTGTGTATCTAAAAGTCAATAGATTTACAGACTACACTGGAAATTAAGCGGATTACCAAATAAAGACCCGTTGGAGACCGTTCATTATTATGCAACTTCACTTTTTTTCATTTCTCAGCAAAAGGACTAACCACTTATACCTTTAATTATGACTGACATAAATTCCTCCAAGGGAATGGAATCTCCATGAAACTCAACCATTTTACATTGGCTTACAATCTTCCCCCTTGTAGAGACTACGGGATATAGAGTGCAGTGTAGAGTGTAGCTGTTTACTAGAGTAGCATTACAGTAATGCTTATCCTGTGTCTTATCCTGTACCATAGGTAGACTAGAAACCAAGAACTCTACTACTCTTTTAAAGGAGCTACTATGATGAAATATCTGTTCATGATATGAGGACTGGAAATCACCATCATCTTCATGCTGACTTTCGTCTTGTCTGATTTAACATTCTTGTCTGATTTAATTGTCTGAATTAAGTGTCTGAATTAAGTGTCTGAATTAAGTGTCTGAATTAAGTGTATTCATGATACACTACTCCCCTACTCTGTACCGATATACTAGTCTTTACTACCACATATAATACTACAATTAACCACCCTACATTACTCTGTATTACTCCATACCATACAGAAATGCTCCTACTCTCCAATACTTTTTACCACATCTTTATATACTGTCTCACTACTCTACTCTATACTTTCAGCTATCCTTTACCACTCTTTACCCTCCCCCTACGTCTATACCACTACTACTCTTAGTACTGTATACTACAACGCTAGCTAATATCTACTGACTACCACAGACTATACTTTACACTAGTGACTAGAGACTAGACCAAGACTACTTTCTCTGGATAATCCCAGAACAGCTCCTACAAATACAGACTACACAGTATAGATTAAACAGATAATACTTACTAGTAGATATAGTACGAGCTTACTACTTTTAATATAATATGATAGTCACGGAACTTCATAGACACATCTCTGGACAACTTCATTATTAATGACACTCTACAATTATATATCTCTAATCAGCTTTATTATCTGTATCAGGTGTATGAGTGTTGGAATTAAGGACCAAGGGTGTCTTTATAAGAAATCAAGGGCCAATCATTTAGTACATTATATTGTCTGATTCTGTACTATATTGTACCACTCTGTACTCTTAATACACTACATCTACTAACTATTACACCTAGAGAAGAAGTAGGGAATTGTATAAATATTTAACGTTTATTGTTTTTAATTAAGTGATTTGGAGTCTTTTTTTCATCGGACAGGAGTCATTTCTCGGAGTCAGGATTTGTCCATTATCATAATTCTTTCTTCTGTACAGGATTTTAAGATGTCCAAGTAACATTAACTCTCCTATACTATAACTCATAATTAAAAACAATTTATAAAGTAACATAGAACAATTTTGGGTGATTCCGGTATATATTCAGTCTATTCTCTTAATTTTGTTCATGGACAGTCCTGTATATGAGCTAGGATAGAGATCCAAAAATGGTACAAATTGTTACTTAACGCCGAGCTTGAAATAAAATTGTTCCAGAAAGTTCCAATTCTTGCTCTCAGAATGATCTATAAATTGAATAGTCTATGGAACCTATTCACTCTCTATACACTGGTCTCAGTCCATACAATTCAATAACTGGAGACCTAGGATTGATATACATTTTAGTACTCCAATGAAAAGTCATACCCATTCCAAAGATCTAACCATTCAGAAAAATATTCCACAATAGTATTCTATAATAGTATTCCACAATAGTATTCTATAATAGTATTCCACAAGAGTATTCCATATGTCATGTTCTGTATTAGAAGTGGTGGGTAGACATGGAGTGCGCATCGCGACACATCAACCTCATCAACTTCATGGATTCAGCTTTACCATAACCTGGACAACTACATTATATTTAAGTCTGTAGTAGAAGTCTAAGTAATAATATGAGTAGGTTAATTTGGAAGAGAAAGTTAGACTAAATCTACTATTTCAAAATTTCATTTGTATAATAGACCATAATTGTGATTTCTTCTTAAGGATCCTATTTTATTTTCACTCCACACCACATTATCATTACACTATTCACTATGCTATACTACTACACTCCCACTACACTACTAAACTCCTACTATACTACTACACTCCTACTAAAGTATACTACTAAACTCCTACTCAACTATACTAATATGTTCCTGCTGCTAAACTGGTACATACACTAGCAAAGATTTCATTTTAAGAAATAATTGCATTCTATGAATAACAGGAATCTGACAGTATTGTGTGCACACTGCGAGACTGAGTCATGATGTTTAAAGCTGGTCCATTTATAAGCCGCGTCATAAGCCTAGTTTCCGTTTCCAAAACCTAGCTTCGGTCGCAGGACCGCCGCGCGGCTGCTCCGTCAAAAAGCGGACTCCACGTGGCGCACCCGTGCCTCCCGGCTCCACTCAAACTTTTCTGTGCGAACTATGATAGTCCCGTACCTCACCTTCAATCTACACTCGCTCTTGCTATCCTTGCACCTCCACTCTCCACTGTGCTTGAACACCACTCCTTGCTGCAACACATCACACCTCCTACTTCCCTTCACTTGTCGTGCCGGGTCCCGGTTTTTATTTATATTGCCTTTTTCCATCTTTATTGTTCTTTGTCGTGCCCGCATTTATCCGTGCCGACTCTGAGGCAATTGTTATTTCCCTTCCTATTCCGGCTCGTGCCATAATTATCCCAATATCTGCACCATTTCGATATCTGCTGCTTTCCATTATCTGTGTTCGTATCTACGGTATTCTAATATCTGACTAATCTCATATCCAGTCTTGTCCAATACCACATCAGATCAATACCTTTCCAGGATACCCAGACATCTAATTTGTCCATATCAATCAAATATACTAGTATCTCCAAATACTAGAGTCACATAGTCCCCATTTGCTCTAATCCATCGATATGACCAGTTACACAGAATCCAATGCGCCGTCTGGCCGTCATGGAAGCCATCAACCCCTGATCAAACAACGTCCTGTCTTGCATAGCTCTCATCTGACCCTGATACCTTCATCCAGCTCCATCGCCAGCTCCCCTGCTTCTCAGGTTCTGCTGCAAGCTAGCTCCAGCGACCTGTCTCCCAACCAATCGGGGCATTACTCCGACTCCTCCCGCAAATCTTCCGCAAACCCCCGCTCTCTTAGTCAGGTTCTTGCCACAAATCTCACCAACACAAACCAATACTTGTCCCAAGAAAAAGCTTACTTGAAAAGGATACGAAATCAGCGTGTTGACGATTACTACACCAAGGGCATCAGTGGGGCCAACATAAATATTAAAGACCCTGAAATTTTAAAGGGTGCTTCCATAAGCTCTCTGAATGGCAATGATGATGACGACGATGAAGCTAATCTCTCTCCAGTGGAAGGCAGTCTCTTGGCTGACATGAACAACGGCAGGTATGAGATAGACTACAGCTTGGCCTTTGACATCATGAAAAGCAGCAACTCCAAATTAAGCATCGATGACAATATCAAGATCATCAGCAAGGACAATGTGCGAGATCCTGCAGTCATTGAGCGGTT
Source organism: Metschnikowia sp. 04-226.1 (assembly GCA_002370245.1). Lineage (NCBI taxonomy): Eukaryota > Fungi > Ascomycota > Pichiomycetes > Serinales > Metschnikowiaceae > Metschnikowia > Metschnikowia sp. 04-226.1. Next base: position 328,286 of record NLAD01000765.1, read on the forward strand.
GCAGTGGCAGGCCATGCTCCTCTCTGTTTTAACGGGTGATGTGGTGAGGTCCGAAAAGACAAAGATCATAGACATTGGAAGCACTGAGGGCCAAGAGCATTTCCTTCATTCCAACTATACTGAAAACATCTGGTTTGGAATCCGGGCAAAGCTTTTCAACCGAACCGAAGATGACCAGAAGAAAATTACCCTTTATAGAAGAAACCTTGTGGATAATTTGATTGAAGAAATCATTGAGTACGAGATTTCCTATGAATCAGGTGCTCCAAGTCCGAGAGAGCAGATTGTGGTTTTATTAGACAAGTACGAAAAAGCTTGTGAGTTATGGAGAACGTTGGAACAAATGCGCCACGATAAGCCTGCATGTCGAAGTGAAGCATTTCAAAACAGAATCGATGCTCTTACTGCTTGGTTGTCTATTACTGATGCCATTGAGAGAGAATATCAGTCCTTCAAGGCATGGATAGGAAACGATGAAATGGACGTCACCAAAGGTTCTGCTATAAATCCTGCGCAGGAACAAGATGAAGTTACCAGCAGTAAAGACAACGTCAAGCGGATTTTTGAGGAAGACAACAAGTCGTTAGCTGAGCGTATTGTCAAGGAGAAGGACGTGCAGATGATCTTCAAAAAGCGGGTGTTCTTGCCGTTGGCACCTTGGATGGCCAAATCCAAAAACACTTATGTGCGTCTTGGTGCTATCTTCGAAGTGCTTAAGCTTCCTGATTATGTGCACAATCTTATTGACCTATGCCTAGTGCCAATCCACCTCATCAAAGAGATTATCTCAATCAGAATGAGGTATGCTATGAAACTACACAACCCCACGCTCATGATGATCGATCAAATGATTGATGACTTCAAATCATACATCGCCACAGCGCTCGAAGTCAAAGTGGGATTGACTGATTACTGCAAGAGTGATTACAAGAAAACGTGGTACATTGAGGACTTGTTCCAAAAGGAACTAGAGGAGTTTGACCAGGTGGTCCTCCAATGTGTTCGGTACTACTTGGGTTTATTGAGCAAAAAGCTTAACGACAGTTCCAGAACTCTTCACCTGTTCCGTACCAATAAAGAGCCCGAGGAGCTTGAGGCTGCTTGGGATTTCTTGAAGAGTTTGGGAAGCTCCATTGATGGTGGTAGCGTCGTTGTGGCAGAAAACATCACCTCGTGTACGTCTCGATTGTGTCAGAAATTATTGGCCTACATCAATCACCAGTTCAATAATCCGCCTGTGCCTGTGAATGGCGCGGCTGACTTCAACCGTTGGTACACCTCAACCACAGAGAATTTCGGTCAGTTAAGGCGTAAACTTGCCAGGTTTACCGGCCAGATATCGAGAACATTCACCAACTCTTTTGTTTTTGAGATACCCGTTCACTCTGGCCACAAGAAGGAAAATATACTTGATGTGTTGAAAGAGTCCAATCACTTCCTTGTCTACACTGGAAGTATCGAAGCAAATGGAACATATCTTTTTGCTAGTGAAGATTTAATGGGCAACGAAACAGAGATCTTGAAAATCATCAGTGGAAGTTGTATTGGATGTGACTCTGTGGAAGACCTGAGCCAGTTTTCGGATCTCTTGGACCTGCCGCTTTTCAATGATCCTGAAAAGATCAAGCCTGAGGCTAAACTTCGCCAGGATACGTCATACATTCTTGCGTACTGTCCACCAAAACCAATTGTGTGGGATGGTGAAAAAATTAATGTGAATATTTCCGAGGTGTCGATCACCGAGGTCAAAGTTGGGGAGTTACTTCTCATATCGAAGTTGAATCACGACTCGTTACACTTGGCAAGAGATCGCTTTTTGGACGCTGTGTCTGAGATATTTGTCAGTGGCACAGTGAAACTCATCGAACAAAGGTCTTCGCTTCCTAAAGTGCATCAGGAAATGACAAGAATCAACAAGCTCTTTTTCAGGATGACCTTGTCGGTCTTCGATTCGATTTCGATCTTAATTTCCAAGTGTCGTACTCTTTTTCCGGAAGGAGGGTACCAGGAAATTGTCAACAATTACTTCATCTATGCAAGAGATTTTGGGAAGAGTTCGATCAAATGGTCCGATTCCTCAAGAAAGTCTACGGTTATAATGAAGCTTATACAGCTCTCTATTGATTGGGTGAGCTTCATATGTGATGACTGCATTCCCACCGAGAGAAAAACATTTAGATGGTGTGTTCTCGCGCTCGAGTTTGCTATGGAGATGACCCGCGGCTTCAATGTGCTTGTTCTTGGAGAAGACCAATTCTACCGACTCAAGCTCAAGGTGGCCCGTTGCATGTCCCTTCTCATATCACACTTCGATATCATGGGTGCAAGATCCAACGAGGCAGAACAGAGAAGATTGCTCAAGTGGTACTCGCAGAGACAAGGAATTGAGAACTCGTCCGATGACGAGCAGATTCTCTCAGCCTACCGTACTGATTTGATGCAGCAAATCGATGAGATCGAAAATTATAGGAAGGATGTTCAGGAAGATTTGAACTCCATTGGACGAGTCATGGACATTTCCGACCTGGAGTATCACTTTGTGACACTTCTTGCATCATCTTTCTCCAGTGTTTCGATTAGATGGCAAAAGGGCAAGTTCATCGGCGGTGGGTCTTTTGGTCAAGTTCACGCTGCAGTGAATTTGGACACGGGAGGAGTCATGGCCGTGAAGGAAATTGTTTTCCATGACACGCAGTCATTGAAACTCATCCCGTCCATCAAGGAAGAAATGACGGTTCTTGAGATGCTCAATCATCCGAATGTCGTGCAGTACTTTGGAGTGGAAGTGCATCGCGATAAGGTGTACATCTTCATGGAGTACTGTGAAGGGGGATCACTCTCGGGCCTCTTGGCACATGGAAGAATCGAAGATGAGTTGGTGATTCAGGTCTATACCCTTCAGATGTTGGAGGGCTTGGCCTACCTCCACCAATCGGGAGTGGTGCACCGGGACATCAAGCCAGAGAACATATTATTGGACCACAATGGTGTGATCAAATTCGTGGATTTTGGTGCTGCCAAGGTAATTGCTGCCACCGGAAAGACAAGGAAATTATCGTCGGTCCATGCTACCGGAGGCGGAGGAAGAGACCCGCAGAACCTCAACTCCATGACGGGTACACCCATGTACATGTCACCGGAGGTAATTACGGGCCAAGCCTCATCGAAGAATGGAGTGGTGGACATCTGGTCGTTGGGATGCTGTGTGTTAGAAATGGCCACGGGAAGAAGGCCATGGGCAAATTTGGATAACGAGTGGGCCATCATGTACCACATTGCAGCAGGCCATAAGCCGCAACTCCCATCTTCGGATCAACTCAGTGAAGAGGGTATTCGATTTCTCTCGCGGTGTTTGGAGCACGATCCTAGCAAGCGGGCTTCATCCACCGAGTTGTTGAAGGACCCATGGATCATCCAAATCCGACAGGCTGCATTTGGGTCTTCCGATAGCGGAAACACTCCCATTCTGGAGCTCGGCCACGAGATCTTGCATTCCTAGGGATCAAGACATTGATAGAACTCTCCAATACATGTACTATATCCGTCATGTACTATCAGTCAGTACTATTAGATACCATTAATGCTACAGTCATCCACTCTCATACCTAGGATACACGATGGTTCCATACCATTTATTCTATTTACACAAATCACAAACTAATTTTCTTTTCCAAAACACGGCAGATCTCCGCAACATGGTTGCCCTTGATGTTCACCTCTCCCGTTTGGGTGTTGACCCGGATATTTCTGGGAAGCACATTGCCGTTGTTGATCAACTTAGTCAACTCCTCAGCAAATAGACTGACGTTTCCTTGCACCCGCTTGATCTCAGTACTTATCTTTGTATTCTGCACTTTCTTATACACGGGCCAGTGGCCGTAGGCGGTCTTCTTGATGAAGTACTGTCCTTCGTTTTCGAAGGTATTGTTGGGGAGCTCCTCGGGCTTGATTGACGACAACGAGGGCGCCGTGTACACAGGTTTGACGTATACAGGTTTGGGCACTCTTAAGCCTCTAAGAAGCTGCGGCGTGGACTTCATTGTAGACTTGTTGGGTTAAGGCTAAAGTTGAAATGTTCTACATAGAGAGCTTTTGGCTGTGGAATTTTTCGCGGTCCCGGGGGTGCATACAGACGCCGCGGGCCCTCGCTATATATTTCACACTAGATGAGCCTTCACACTAGATGAGCCCGCTTCTTGTGGAGGTTCAAGTCCTTCCGCAGCTGATAATCCTCACGGCACACGTCGCATCTGTATGACTTGGTGTGGGTCTTGAGGTGTTTGTGGAAGTTGGACCGCTCGTTGAACTTGCGGCCACACCCGGGCCAAGTGCACTGAGAAGGCTTGACCCCAGAGTGCGTCCGGTTGTGGATACCCAACGCAGAGCTGGTGGAGAAGGCTTTGCCGCATGTAGTACATTTGTAAGGCCGTTCTCCCAGATGCATTCGTTGGTGCTGTTTCAACATGGCCGGCACTGCAAACCGAAGCCCGCACACATCACACACACAAGGTTTGTACCCCGTGTGCATGTGGATGTGCCGGTACACCTTTTGACGTTGAGTAAATTCTTTTCCGCCATTGCGCTCGCAGCCGTGCCAGCAGCAGCGATAGCTTGCCTTTCCGTGACCGATGTGATCATCCTGAAGATGCTTTTGTAGCTCGCCTTCATCGGAGTGGGTCTTGTTGCAGAGGATGGGTTGACCATCGTGGCTGGTGCCGAGCTGCCACTTACACGAGAAGTCGCTGTCGGTGGCTTGTTGGGCTGCGGATCTCTTGGGCGAGATCTTGACTTGCGTAATGTTGACGTCGTTTTCTTTCCGGTCGGCTCGGTCGTATATGGGCATCTGCGGCATGAGCTCTAAGCTGGACATATCGTTGCATGACTCAATGGACGATGGTGTAAGCATAGACACAGCCCGCAGATCGGGCATGGCAGGCGCAGGCTTAACGTCGTTCTCGACCGTGAGTGTGTGCGTGTACAAGTGGTCTAGAAAGAGTTTCAAGTCGGTTTCCACGAAGTCACAGTTGTTCCACTCACAGCCAAAGCGAGAGGGGTGCGTCGAGGGGAACTGGCTGAGGTCTGGCTCAAGCTGGTACTCTTTTTTAATGTGGTTGTTGAACACATGGTCAAATAATGCCGTGTCATGCACCTGCTCGAAGCACTGCTCCCACTGGCATGGTTGAGACAAGTAGTTGGACGGAGCCTTCTCGTCCTTGGGAACCACTTCGGAGAGGCCATTGTCTTCGTTGCAGATCTGGTTGAGATTATTGAACTGCACGAAGAAGTCATAGTCTGAGTGGGTTGTTTTCTGGCTACTGAGAAACGTGGACTCCGCCATGTTGGCCGGAATCTTGGCATGGAAGCACGAGTGGTGCACGGTATGTGACGACTCTAGCAGCTGGTGGTTTGAAGGCGACGGCACGGGGATCTCTGGCTCGTAGTTCTTCACTGGAGGCACGAAAATTTCCGATGACATGGGCATCTCGCCCGCAAGAGGCACGGATTCCAGGTGGCAGTGGTGAGGGAAGTGAATATGGAAGTCGGAGTTGGCCGAGGGATTGGCGTCCAACAAATCTACCTTGCGTCTTTTGGAGGGTTGGGTAGGAGCAGAATACTGCTCGATGTTTTTCAGCACATTCTGGATGAGGTTCTCGAAGATGCTCAACTTGGAGTTCTGGCTGTCGCACAAGCTATTGTCATGGCGCTCGTTGCCCGTACACACGGGGTCCGTGCAGATGGAGTTGGACACTTCGGTAAGACACTTTGGGTTGTCGCAGCACGCGGACTCGGGAGCATTGGGCACATCACAGTTGGCATTGGTAGTCTCATCACGGTCGCAGTGATAGTAGTAACAGTCGTCGAGATCATCACAGTAGATATCATCACATAAATTGAACTCGTCAATTTCTTTGCATGCGTCCAAGTCATCGGAAGGCTGCACCTGTGTTTGTTGCGGCGGCTGGACCGTATGATCGTGGTTGTGGATGTGGCCATGGATGTGCAAGTGGTCTTTATGCTGGTGCACATGCCCATGGACGTAACCATGGGTGAAGAGCTGGTTGTGAAAGTCGTCCACGGACGCAAGGTCTCGGCGGTTTTCGAAGCCGGGCTTGATATCCCGTAGGTCCAGGTACTTGGGCTCAATGGCGGGCACCTTGTCCAAAGAGCCAGGAGGTTTGACGTCGTAAAACATAAACAGTCTCCGTCAGCACCACAATGTAGTATTCAAGAGTCGGATGGTCTCGAAGATTCCTAGTAGCCAGTCTGAGCAGTAGTCCAATAGTCTAGTGTTACTGATAGAAGCCAAGGCAAGATGCAGCGCAGAGGATCAGAACAATGCAGAGTATCAATCAGTAAAACAGTAAAGAAGTCAGAAGTCAGAAGAATTGACGGGAGGTGAGGGCGCCTTGTGCTTTTAAGAGCCACCTTATAATTCGAAACACCAACAGGAAACGGCAGATCACAAGATGGAGCTTTTAAAGAAGCGCTGGAAAAGCAACGTGTCTGGGATGAGAAAACTAGTAAAGCGTTTACGTGATAAGATGCGAGTGTGCGTATGGAGCAGAGGTGCGTCTGGTACCCAGGTGGTTATTTGAGCAACAGTGTTGAACCGAGCAGTGCTGCATCGCAGGCACATAATGAACGGTCATGGACGCTGCAAAACCGGAACCCCTAATTGGACTCCCGTGTAAAGTCCTGCATGCAGCCCCCCGGGCCGGGACCTTCCCCATTGTATATTTCTGGTTAGATTGGGGGGAAGATGCGCCGCATCCCGGATCTTGGTCTGGACTTTTATTGTTTGGCGTCGCTGCACGTCTAAAGTGAAAACTAAATAGAAGTTCTAAATAGAAATATCTAAAAAGATATAAATAAATTGCCTACGATACGAACCCCTCCGCACATGTACTACTGATGTTTGTAACCTTGAGTTTTTTCCCAGAGTGGAATTTTTTCAACTATAATCTCTATCTTCTTTTCTACAAGTATAAGCACTAAATTTAGCATCCAGAGGAAAAATTCTCAACAATTTCGCATAAAAGTTCTCATAATTCTCAACTTGTCAATGGGTCAATGAAATCAATGGGCCGCAATAAATATCAATGGGTCTCATAAATTACACCCTTCTTAATAAGCATTAACAAAAGACCCCCCACTTTTTTGAGGTGGGAAAAAAGCAACTAATTTCACGGCTTTAGGGGTCTGCCGTGCCACTGGTCCTTGGAACTGCATTTTTAGACATTGACTAAAGTCACTCTGTAGGATCCATTGTATTGCCTAGCGACTTAGTATATAGTACCTGCCGAATCTCACAGTCAATGACTTGCCTTTGTTCTTACTCCGCTTTGAGATCGCTGGTATGACGTACTGCAGCTTCACGGTGCACATGAAAAGTGACTGACTCAAGGTTGACAGCTCTAAACATGCAGCGTGGCAGGGCAATTTTGATCGCTTTGAGAAAATCTTTAGGGAGATTGCCTGAAATCTATTTATGGAACTTTATTTGGGGAACTTTATTTGCCATCCAAGCCCCGTGCTGACCAAATTGTGGTTCCAACTCCTCTTTTCTTATGTCAAATACCCTCATCTACGGCTAAATAGGTGAGTAAATTTTTTAGGCTTGCGTTGTGAATCCTATCTAGTGATCCTATTGTTGCACAATTCCTGTGGTGTCTACTATGGCATTCATTCAATGTCCCGGCGCCTAATTTTTTAGCTCCTGGATCTCATTCTCGTCCGCAACAAGTCCCATAACAACCAAGTACATGTTCAAGTTGTTCAACATGCTCTGCTTCTTGTATAGGTTGGCCATGTCGTTGTTGTCAATTGCCTTTGCTCTGCTCATCACCCCGAAGATCTCGTCTCTGACTTCATCCACAATGATTCTTTGGTGGCTCAACTTGCCACCCAACGAGAGCGTTGCTAAAAATTGCCACACATAATCATCCTCGGTGTCGCTGTGGCTTGGGGGGAAGATGGCAGCGATGCGTGACTCCAACGAAGTGAACAACTCGTCGTAGCAGCTGGTCCACTCTGACAAATCAGTGGCGGAAATGGTACCCTCTCCCCTCATCAACTCAGCTCTTGATAGCAAGGTGGTCAAAATCGACAATCCAATTTTGGTCGTCGACACAAACGAAACCACGTTGTGTTGGGTGAGTATGAGAAGCAACTTGATGATCTCGTTGAACTTAAAATCTTGCACGGCATTCATCAAAACCTTGCAGAAAGTCAACGAGTACGTGTCCACCAACTTTAACACTTCCTCGGGAAGCTTCTTGGTGTCGTAAGTAGTGTAAGAACCATCTTTGATCACCTTCAAATTCTCCAAGTTACTCATGACCAAAGTGATCACAGTCAAGATTTGCTCTCTTGTCAAGAACTTGAATAAACGCGGCAACACCTTCAATGCCTTAGAAAAGTTAAGGCATTGCACAAATGGGTTGACAAATGATTCTTCGTCACCGGAAGAAGATGCCTGGTCCAAGACATGCAAGGATTCCCACAATTTCGTAGTGTCAACGTCTGTAGATAACCGCGACTCGCTTTCCACGGCCATCAAATTGTTCATGATATCTTCTAAAATGCACATGATATCTTTCTTGGAAAACTTCTTAATAGGCTTGGTTGGGGCAGCAATAGACGGGGATCTAGTTTTCTTGGGCACGGCGTCCACATCCTCTTGTTGATCCTCGCTTTCTTTGGCCTTTTGAGCGGCCTTGCTCAAAATCACCAATTGCTGTCTTGGCTTTTTACCCGAACCAACGGATATCTTACCCAAGACGCCCCCTCTAGCATTGTGGGGCAACTTTTGCCTCTCCTTGGCAACGGTCACGGCCTTTTGCACTTGCTGCTGCATTCTTTGCAAAGCAACGTCTGCCCTCTTGTGTCTACCCCCTAGTCTGTGACCACTTTGGTCCAAGTAGGCTTGAGCAATGGAGTTTGGCTGGACTTCTCCGAGGCCATTCGAGCTTGACTTGGGATGGATCACTTTATACACTTGAGCGTAAAAGTCTTCATTGTAAGGGTCGTCAGTAACAATCTGAGAGAGCTGAAATCTGGTCACAAAGTCCTTGTCCTTGGGGTTCATGACACCCGAGTATCTCATGATCTTTGACACCTTTTCTTGGCGCTTGGCCAATCTGGCTTGTTCTGCAGGCAGCAAACTCTCAAGCGGCACATGTTGACGCAGGTGCTGAGAGTAATCAGGCAGTCTTGGAGAAGCCGCTTGGTGCTGGGGTTGAGGCTGGGAAGCCAAACCTTGACTCTTCGAGCCCAAAACAGGAAACTGAGACATGTCACTCCTTGGCTGAGAGGATTGCGTAGGAGCGGATTCAGGCCGAACAGCTTGAGGAGCAGCTTGAGGAGGAACTTGCTGAAGAGAGCCTGGAGCAGTAGGCTGGTGGGCCACATGGTCTGAGGCAGCAGCAGGGGCCAGGGCATGGAAGTTGGAGCCAGGCATTGGAGGCTGACCCACATGCGGGTGCACCTGTGCCATATTCTGGTTCATCTGGGGAACTTGCATGTTATGCATCACAGGCATGGATTGCTGGTTCATCTGGTTGATTGGGGCTTGCATAGGCATAAAGTGTCCTGGGTAAGGCATTCCATAGTGTCCATTGGGAGGCATGTAGCCCTGGGGCATCATGTAGCCGCCGAATTGAGGGGGCATACCAGGGTACATCTGCTGATGGGGAGGAGGAATCTTGTTGCGAGAGTCTGAAGGGTCAATGGCAGTCAATTGGGCCTCGATTTCCTCCAAGCTCAAGATCCGCTTCTCATCTCCGGATCTAGCAGCCTGGCCGGTTTTTCCTGCGGGTGCCTGCTTGGGCTCAGGAGTGTTGTCACCCCACAAATCCTTCATGAATTCGTCATCATTGGCAGCAGCCCGGGCAAAACTAAGCTCGGGTCTGGCCGTGGAGGCCGAGTGGGCGTTAGGAATGGAGGTGGAGGAAAAATCAAAGTTTTTGCCGACCTGATTGACACTGAAAGTTTCGGAGTTTAAGGCATCTTCTTCATCGAATTCGCCCAAACCTTCATAAGTTTCTTGAAAATCATAGACCTTATCGTCCTTCTTGTGCAAGTGGGGCGGAGGCCCGGAGGCATCGAAGCCGAAAAAAGACATTGCAATGAATTTCTGAAGAGAGAAATGGAAATCGGCCTGAGTGACTCGACGATGCAGTGTCTGTAGAAGGGCTGGTTGGGGGATTGCTACGTAGGACAGTTTTTTTTTGACAGTGCACTCGACGATTAGTGGTTCACGCACGACGGCACATTTCCGCACCGCTTTTGGTCCCCACACTCACATCGTGCTCATTACAGTATAGTATACTACTACAGTATAATATACTACTACTACAGTAAATTGTAGATAACTAAAGTTTGTGGAAATAATAGTTTAGAATGATTTTGCCTTCTTCAGCAATATACAGGACCACTCATTTCTACAGCTTTAAATATAAAACGTACCACAGGACACAGCTCATAATACTCACTACACTACTACACTACACTACACTACTACACTACTACACTACTATACTACTATACTACTATTCATTATCTTACCCTAAAATCGTACCTATACCTACAGTACTACAGTACTACAGTACTACTACTTTTCACTATTTCTTCTTTTTACTAATTGATATTACTACATTACTATATTTCTATACTACAGTACTATATTACTACAGTGCTACTATGCAATACTTACTATACTATGCAGTACCAGTATACTATATTATAGTACTACACTACACTGTACCAATACACCACAACACACTAAACTATTAAACTATACTACTATTTTACCTACTTTTATTATTTACTATTTTATCAAACTGAATTGGGTAATACACTACTATACTATACTACTACACTCTATACTATACTACTACACTCTATACCATACTACTACACTTTAAACTATACTACTGCACTATATACTCTACTGTAGTGAATGGAGATTACCTTAGGATCTACAGGGAGATATGGCTGATTACAGAGTAAACCGAAATAGTCTAATTTGATCCTTCAATTGTATACCCTTACCTTCACTTCTATACCTTTACCTTCACTTCTATACCCTTACCTTCGCTTCTATGTATATCTTATTGGATGGCATATGGACTGTTACATGGAATGGGGCTTTCTACATAGAGTAGCCTACATGGATCATTACTTATCATTGGTGTCACCTTACACTACACTACACTATACTATACTATACTATACTACTACACTGTGCTGCACCACACTACTGTTGTCCGTCGACTTTACTGCTATACTTTACTCTATAGCACTATAATCTATTACATAGCACTATACTCTAAAGCATTACTGTTGTGAATAATTTAATCTAGAATTCTATAGAAAGGTTTGCAAAGTACTGATGAGCTTGAGCTGCATCTCGTCCCACTCGCTCTCTTCCTCGCTGAGCACCGTGATGGCTCCTCCGGCTCCAATTCTCCACACGTTGGTGCGTGCATCATTCTCCAAGTCACGTTTATAGTGCACCATGGATCGTATTATCACCGACCAATCGGCATCGTCCGTGAGAGACCAATAGCCAGCCACGCCGGAATAAAAACCTCTTCTTCCCGATTCAGTATTTTTCTGAAGTCGCTCGATCGACTGCAAAAGCTCAATGGATCTCTTCTTGGGTGCGCCTGTCATGGACCCTGGAGGTAACGACAGGTGCAACACATCTATGCCCTTGTAACCCATTTTGCCCAAATGGCCCTGGATCACACTGACCAACTGATACACCGTTTTGTATTCTTCAACGGTCATTAAGGCCTTGACTTCAACCTTCTCTGTAAATGCCTGCAAGTCGTGGCGAATAAGGTCCACGATCATGAGATTCTCTCCCATTTCTTTGGGTGTGCGCAACAACTTGGTTGCGTCTTCTAAAGAGATAGAACTGGAGTTCTTGACAGTTCCTTTGATGGGTCTTAATTCGGCGATCTTCAGGTTCTTCGGCTCGTCGCTTTCTTTCCAGGAAAGAAACCTTTCGGGCGAAGAAGACACCAAGATGCAGTCGTCGAAGTCCATGTACCCAGAATAGGGCGATGGGTTCTTCCTCAACGCCAAGATTTTATACATATCCCAAGTACTCAAGTACAGAGGTAGGTAGATCTTCAGTTGCGTGGTCAAGCAAAGCTCATAAGAGTCGCCAGAGTGGAGTGCTTCCTGACACAAGTCCATCTGCTTGTGGTAGGTTTCCCGATCGGGAAACTCGTACTTGATGGTCTGGTCCTCGGCCTTGCAGAGATGCTTCACACTAGACGGAATCTTGGAAAGGTCTATCTGCTGCACTTTGTGCAATTCTTGCAGGAGAACCAAACAGAATTGTTGGTCGTCATTGCGAGTAGACCCCACAAGCCAGGTTCCTGTTCTATGGTCACAGAGAATGAACCGCTCGATATATACAAGTTTAGTGTCGGGAGTGGAATCCAGACAGAAAGATTTCATCTTCTCGAGACTCACGTGCTTTCCTTCCTCATAGGAAAACATGCCCATGTATCCACCTAAAAAAGGCAACTTGCGGCCTTTGGCTAAAGGCGTAGTGGCTTCGAGGAGGTCACGAGGAATGTAACGCTTCTGAAACTTGGAGGCCACAAATTCCCACACCCCAGACTCTTTTACACTCACAGTTTCCAAGGGTTTGCCCTTGTAGCTCAGCAAGTGCACGTGATGCAAGTCATCAATGGAGTGGGTAATGACCTCACTTTCGCCCTTTATTGGAAGGCCAATTATGGACCATTCTCCCGGATCAGCCGCAGAATTTAGAAAGAAAAAGTCCGTCTTCTTGACATGTAGGTAATCACACACATCGATGGAGCGGACGCCTGGATGCAGGAACCTCAATTCCTCCAAGTATAAAGTAGGCGTGTTCCCACCAACAAAACCCTCGGGTTCGGGCCAGAGACTAGTCTCGTGAATGGCCCGTCTATCGATCTTTTCCCAATTATAATCATGCACGGCCAGGCTATTGGCCAAGTATGGGCGAGCCTTCTTATTGTACAGCTCGGCCACAGCATCAAAGCGTCGTATAAGCTCATCACCCAGCTCCGAGCAAATCGACTCGGGGTGGTACTGCACCCCGTATAAAGGAAGCGACGCATGTTTTCCTGCCATCAACAACGTGGTGTTGTCGGACTCCTGGCACGTGGCCAACGGCACGATCTGGTCGTTCAAGGTCTTGGTATCCACATGTAAAGAGTGGTACCGCACACTCTCGAAGGAAGCACCATCAAAGAGATCACATTTTTGCGGCTCGATGCGGTAGATCTGGCCGTGCTTAATGGATTCTAATCTAGTCACCGGATTGCCAAACTCCTGGCACAAGCTCTGGAACCCAAGGCACACACCCAACACAGGCACACAATCGGCAGGGTTCTCTGCAAACCTCAGGTAGAGGTACTTGACAATGCCCACATCTTTTTCATTGGCAGGGTGGCCGGGCCCGGGGCCCACGACAATGGCGTCGAAATGGCGGATCCATGTGTCGAACACTGCTTGGTACTCGTGCTTGGCAAAAGTATCGTTGAAGATGGTCACCACCTGCTTGCCCGAGTTGGCCTCCACCAAGTGCTTGAGGTTATTAGTGAAGGAGTCATACGAATCAATAAGGAGAATCATGGAGGGCGGAGCCTTACCCTATTAAGAAGATGCGTGTGCTAGATGCGTGTGATAGATGCGTATGATAGATGCGTATGGATATAGATATGCGTGTGCGACATCGTTTTTCGCATGTGCCTAACCAACGGCGTTTTCTGCTATTGTTGACTGCCCGCGCTGGTTATTGTTCGGCACGGCCTACCGGCACTTCCAATGCGTGCATTCTTCTTTGGCACTCTTGGAGCTTTCTTTCCTGCTCTTCGTAAATGACCATCATGTCGTAGAGGTCCTTCTGTGCACTCTCTTTCTCTAGTCTTTCTTGGTCCAATTGCTGCTCCATTCGGCTTAACTCCCCGGCCTCGACCTCGGGTTTGGTCTCACCTTCTGAATCAATTCTTTTCTCGGAATCAACTGTTTTCTCGGAACCAACTCTATTCTCGGAATCTTTTTCTGTTTTCTCCAATTGTATCTCGAGCTGCTCGTATTTGCGGGTGAACGATTCTAATTTAGCTTCCAACTCACCGGCATGTTGTCTTAAAGTAGTAATCTCCTCGCTCAGAACTTGCTCATTGTCATTCGGAATTGACCCTTCAGGGTCTGCCTTTTCTTGGTACTTTTGGAGTTGATTTTCCTTTTCGCCCAATTGCTTCTCGAGTTGTGCCAATTTTCTGTTTAAATCCTCGAGCTCTTGTGAACTGGCCTCGTTCTTTTCTGTTGTTCCCCGAAGCTGCTCCTCAACCTCTGCCACTTTATTTTTGAGAACTTGTTCTGACTCATGGTGGGATTCTTGCAACTCTTGCTTTTCTGAGATCAAAACGTCAATCTGCTCCTTCTTGGCCTCTATATCCTTGGCCAAAGAATCGATTTCCAAGTTCTTTTCCTCGAGCTTCTGTCTGCATGTGCTCAACTCGTCATTGATGCCCGTAAGCTCATCTTTAAGAGCCAGAGCCTTTGAATCTTCTTTCTCTGAGTGGGAAATATCGTTTTCAAGACTGGTGGTCTTTTGTAAAAGCTCGTCAATCTTCTCTTGAGACTCGGCTCGGATCATTGAAACCTCATTGTCGTGTGATTTTTGTTTATCCAAAAGACTCTGCTCAAGCTTCGAAATTCGCTCTGTATACTCCGAAATTGCTGCTTCAGACGATTCCTGGGTGGCTTTTTTGTTTTCCTCTAAATCATTGGCTTTAGTCTTCAAAGCCTCTTGTAAGTCTAATATCTCTTGTTCCAAAGCAGCCGTTTTCTCGGCGTTTTCAGTGTATGCCTTCTTCAAATCACTGTAATCAGTCAGCAAAGAGGATAATTTTCTTTTTTCGGCCCGACTCTGCTCCAAATTGCCGGCACTGGACTCAATCTCCGATTCCAATTCCGAGATCCGACGGTTCAACTGCTCCACACGACTCTGCAGTTCCTCGTTGAGTTTCTCCAAGTCGGTCTTTTCTTTGGTCACCACTCTTAAGTTCTGTGCAGACTCGCCTAGCTCACTGATTGCATGTGCCAATCTCTCCTTAATTTCAATAACGATTTTGTCCTTGGCCGCGAGATCTCCTCCCTTGTTGTTCATGGCTTGAAGGAGCGCATCCTTGGCTTGAAGATCACTGCTAATGATGTTCGTCAGCTTCTCCAACTCAATGAATTCGGAATTGAGCTGATCTCTTTCTGCCTCTGTTTTCTTCACTAGTTGCTCCAACTCCTCGACTTTCTGATTAAGTGACAGGATCTTCTGGCTGGTTTCTTTTTCAAGCTTAGACAATTTCTGCAACAACTCGTCTCTGTTTTTTTCGAGGTTCGAATTCAGGAGCTCGAGGTCCATGTTAGTGTTTTCCAAGTCGTCCAACTCTTCTTGTTGCTTCTCGCCTGCCTCGGAAAACTTGCGATTCAACTGCTCGATTTCCTCCTTCAACTCCGTTTTCATGGCCTCTAACTCGGCAATTCGGGTCTTCAGGGTATCCTGGCTCTGTTTGAAAGATGCAAGAGAGCTGGATGCACTTTGCGAGAGAATCTCGATGTTGCTCTCCAAATGTTTCATCCTGGTCTCCGTAAGGCCCAAGTCATACTCCTTCTTTTCCAACTGCTTCTTCAAATCGCAAATCTCAGCCTCTAGAGTCTCGACTTGCGCATTCTCTGGGTCAGACTCTTCATGCACATTTTGAGTAGTTTTGGATTCCTCAATCTGGGCCTTGAGGCTTTCGAGTTGTTGGATTAGCTCGTCCTTCTGTGTGTCAAAAGAAGACTGCAGCTCAAGAAGAGTGTTGCGCAGTTGTTCAAGTTCAGATTTCAACCGGTCGATTTCTTCACTGTCACTTGATTCTCTCAGTATAGCCTTTTCTTCGACAGGCGTTGCTTCTTCTCCAACTTCTTCTTCATTGGACATTTCTTTGGGTGAACTCTTCAGATCTTCCGAGTCCTTCAAATCCTCCAAGTTCCTCAAATCCTCTAAGTTCTTCTCGGCATCCCTAAGTTTGTGTTCGAGCTCTGACTTTTCCTTGATGACTGATTCAAGTTGTTGTTTCAATGCCCCAATATTGTCAACATCTGAGTGATTTTCGCCCTCCTGGAGTTCCTTCACTTCATCCAAAACATTGGAAAGGGCCTCCAAATCTTCGTAGGCTTTGGTGAGTTCGGACTCGAGCTCGCTTTTATTGTGCTGCAACTGGGTCTTTTCGTGCCTCAATTCTTGGACCACGGACGCAGCAGCCCGGAGTTTTTCCATCAAGCTGTCATTTTTCTCTTCCAACTGACTGATTTCCATTTGGAATTCCCGCAATTTGGGGCCACTTTTGTTGTCTGGTACAGCACCTAGAGTTTTTTCTTCGGCCATTTGCAATTTGACCTTGAGTTCTTGGTTGACTTTTTGCGCTGCTTCAAGCTGGACTCGGTATTTAGACACTTCGGCTTCAAGCGAGTCCTTGAGTTTCTTCATCTCTTGCTCGTGGCTTGCGATCTTGGCGTTCGACTCCCTTTGTTCCTTGGTCAACTGAAACAATTCTCTACTCATTTTGTTGATGCCATCCTCGGCCTTTTGCTTCGATGACTCAACGTCACTGAGCTTCAGTTTGAGCGACTTGATTGCTTCTTCGTCCTGTCCATGCAATCTCGAGATCTTGTTGTATTCGTTGGTGTAATGAGACAAGCTTGACTCACACTTGCTTTTTTCAGAATGCAAAGTCTTCAAGTGCTTTGAGATCTCCTCGACCTTGGTCGTCAAGGCTTGTTCAGACTGATTTGTTTCGTCAAGTTCTAAACGACAAGTCTCCAATGATTTTGAGATCGTCTCTAATTCTTCTTGAGACCGTTTGAATTCTTGTTTCAGATGCTCCTCGTTTTCTTGGGCCAACTTCTGAAGCGTTTCCAATTCTTTCCTCAAATCGACGTTCTTGTTTTCCAATTCCTCAAAGACTTCGAAGGAAATCCTGCTCCTAGGCTCGAAATCTGGGCCTCGAAATAACGCCTTCCGAATACGGTAAAAGTTGTCTTTGACCAACTCCACATACTCTGGTATAAAAAACAACACGGGGAGACCGGTAGAGTCCTTGTCAAGTTCGAACGCCGAATCCAAGTCGAAGCGTTTGAAGAGGCTATTGTCTTTGAATTGTTTGACTTTCTGCGAGTAGTGGTCAGCACCAAGGGCTTTTGTGATCAATTCATAGAGGTTGGCTCGTGGGATGGGCGATAATTTGGTGGTGAATTCAAAGCACACTCCTGCGAAAACACAGCACATGCCGTGGACCAAGTCAGACGATTCCGTGGAGTTCTTAGACAAGAAGGCCAAAATCGCCTTGATCATCGACGAGTCACTTAAGAAATCGTTTACCGCATCAAAATCCTCATACAACCAGAAAGTGAGGAGTATCAAATATCCAATGGCCATTCTGGGGTCTGAATTATCAAGGTTGGTAATGAGCATCCCCGATAAAGCCTGGATCAAACACATCTCCTCTTCGCCTTCTTCTGCATCCCCGATTTTGGTTTCCCGCATAAGCAATTTGGTTTCGGGAGAATCGTGAGATATGTATACCAACAACACTGCGGCAAACCACACACAGTATGGATTGAGCTTCAAATCCGAATCGTACATCGTGAGAACTGTAAAGATGTTGGCATAAGGAGTCTTCTTGAGATTCTCGTCCACAGGAACAACTTCACTTGGTTTCTGCGTGGCCTTCTCGCCATTTTCAGAAGCTTGTTCACGGAGCTCGGTATAGTGGTTGGGGTTTTTGCTGGCCTTGATTTGATCAGAGACAAATGCTAGCTTCGCCTCCTGGTTGCCCTTCAAGTAGCAAATAAGACACTGCAAAGCAGCAACTCTGATCTCAAAGATGTGCACCGAGTTCACAAGAAGTGTCCAGTTGAGAAGAGCAAGCGGAGCAGGGATGTTCTGGTCAAATGACTGGAGTTGTACTGGCATTGAAGGGTCCATGTACGGAACGTCAATCTGGGAGAATTCGTACTGCAAGTCGGGGTTGTCGGCAATAATGTCGCCAGTGACTTTGAGTGCAG
The DNA here is from genome assembly GCA_002370245.1 of Metschnikowia sp. 04-226.1. Classification (NCBI taxonomy): domain Eukaryota; kingdom Fungi; phylum Ascomycota; class Pichiomycetes; order Serinales; family Metschnikowiaceae; genus Metschnikowia; species Metschnikowia sp. 04-226.1. The sequence continues at coordinate 346,406 of NLAD01000765.1, forward strand.
TCTTCCTAATGGGAATCTCCATGACCGGAGAAAAGACAAGTCTGAGAACACTAAAGAATATACCAGAGGAGTATAGCTTTTCCTGGTTCTTGGTCAACTCCTGGTTGTCTGAATCCACAAAAGACTCGCAAATCTCCAATGCAATGGTCATGTTCAGGAGTCTCTGGTCGGTCCAGATGATGGGAGCAGAAGGTATTGGATCGTTTCCTCCACTGTAGTGGTTTTCCTCAATGGGTTCTGCTATCAAGCGAGCCAATTGCGGTACACAGTCGGTCTCCAAGAAGAACTTTTGGTTGGAGGCATTATACCTCAAAAGGTTAGTCAAGAGCGTCATGCAGTCTTGCACCAAGATGGAGCCACGGATGCCCCCCTCCTCCTCGATGATTTCAAAGATCTTCTCAAAAGTATTCTCAAACGCAACCAACTTTTGGATGTTGAAGTTGTGGTTGACCAAAGCCATCAAAAGCAAAATGGCCTCGTTCCGTATAGGGTCGTTTGGGTCATCCAACAAGGCCACGATAGTAGACACGGCCAACGGTGTATTGATGACGCAATCCTTGGCCCGTTCGGGTCTGGCAGCAACCACGGCCTCCAAGAGTTGTAACGAAAACATCCGTACCTGGAAACCCTGGTGTTCTTGCAACACATACATCAAGACCTTGATATGTTCATCGGACAGGATCAATTCATCCGCGATCCAATCAGAAAACTCGTCCAATTCAATTCGTTCCACCAACAAAGGAGACGGGTACTTCCCGTTCTGTACACGCGACTGGTTGGAGATCCAGCCCAAGGCAGATTCCTCGCTGGCATCTTCTCCTCGTAGAAACAAGATCAAGAGTGTTTCCAACACGGCCTTGACGACGGGAGCATTGTCGGAATCCTTGCCAAGCGCCAGGAGAAGCGCTCGAAGTCCGTGCTGCACAACGGGCTCCCTGAATTGGCGGGAAAAGCTCTTCAAGCCTAACACGGCCGATTGTCGGTCTGCACCTAGCGTGGCATGCTGCAAACGGTTGCTAAGGGTCTGGATGGCCTCCTCTTCCTGGCCCGGTTTATGGCCCGAGTTCCGGGAGATGCCACTGAATATACCCATATTTTTCTGGCCAATCTGCGACGCAAAGTGTAGTGGAGGTGTAGTATAAATATATAGTGAGGTGAGGCTCTGAAAGAACACGATCTGGTGTGCATATACTGGTACGCGTACCTCACGCTTCTCACCAAACTGGACACCTATAACTATGACCTTTGCAGTCCAACTCTGATGACTGCAGAAGCAAATGCAGCAGAAGCAAATGAAGCACAAACAAGTTTTTCTGCATTGGCAAAGGAAGATGGTGGGGTGACTTCCGAATCGGGAAATGGCGATCCCTCTGGCCAAGACCCTAATGCTATGGAGACGCTACTATTTCCTGATCTCTCCTTCTTTGATGAACTGGTGGACGAAGTAGAGCCGAGTGTTGCTCCTCTTTCCGACTGGGCAAAACTGAAGATCGGAACGTTCCAGTCCAGGCTCGAAATGGTGCTCCAGAGCAGGGAGAAAAAGGGCTACAAGATGTATGGCTTGAGCCAGGTGTCTTCATCGGTCCTCATCCAGCTTGTCAACGAGTCGTTTGGTTTCAACGGCTGGTCTTCGTCGGTTTTGGATGTGGAGACACTCTCGCAGGATGAGGATGTGGAGAATCTGGTGTTTTCAGCCAAGAGAAGGGCCCTCATCCGGATCAGTCTACGGGACGGCACTTCCATAGAGGCCCAGGGTTTTGGCGAGTCTATTAACCAACCGCACAAGTACATGTCGTTGAGTAATAGTCTGAAAATAGCCATTACTAATGGTATACGCAATGCCATATTGCAGTTTACTGATTTGCTCAATACAGGGACCTCCATAAAGGTAGAGCCCTCGTGATCGATCCAAGGAGGTGTGAAAGTATAAAGCAGGATGAAGGCGTCGATAGAGAAAGTGATAAAGGAATCGTTGAAGAAACTTCCAAGAAGTCTTAGAATAATGTGGAGTTAATGAGAAAGGAATAATACGGTGAAGTCCTTGAAATGAAGTTTATGAAGTGAATGATGAAGAAATTGATGATAAAGAAATCCCATTACAAAGAGGGAAGTGTTTAGAATAAAATGGAGTTATTGATATTTGGGCTTATCTACAAAGGAGTCCCATGATACAGTGAAGCAATGGATCTAATAAAGTGGAGCTTTACTATGAAGTTGGGTACTATAAAGTGGAGTTTATGATAAAGTGGAGTGTGTGCAGTGCAGTTATTATGATATAGTGGAGTAACAAGGACTTTGATAAGTGAACTGGAACTTTAGGAAAAAGAAATGATCAAAGGACCTTGTTGGATTCTGTTAATACGTCTAGTGGTTCTGTATTCATGTTACTTAAGTAACTTCCGAGCCGGAGGATAAGTGATGGTGGACTTGTCACTAGAAGTCTAATATGTCCAATTTGGGGAACGGCTTGATCTTGGGAACGGGAATCTCGTCTATAAGGTACACCTCGCCGTCGTCGTTGATTCTCTCGCGGTCCTTCTCGCTCATGTTGTGGATCTCCTGGATGTTTTCACTCAAGAACTTGGTGAGCGTGTCCCAGTTCTGTTGGATTTGGTATGCCTGCTGGATCTTGTGTCTTCTGACCAAGGTCTCCACCAAAGCCAAGGCATCGGCCTCGGTCAGGTCGAGTCTTTCGATCAACCGTCCCACCGACTTGATGAGATACTCTTCCTCGTAGATGGTGCCCTTTCTGCCCTTGGCCCGTTTCCTCTCCTCTCTCTTTCTGTTCTTGGCCGTTTTCCGAGATGCTCCTGTTTTGGCTGTGCCCGACGTCTTGCCTGTGTACTTGGTGAAGAATGAAGGCGTGGTGGACGTCTCAGATGCTGCCACTGACACGTTGTCTGGAGCATCCAAATCGTCGTTTGGAATGCCGTAGAATGCGTAGGGGTCCTCCTCCTTCTTTTGCCTCAACTCTCTTAATCTTCTCAATTGGGAGTTGGACTGACTGGTGCAGTCAGCCAAGAGCTCAGCAATGACTCCGAAGCCTTCGCCCAATTGAACATCCACAATCTCTTCGAGAAGCTCCGACTTTCCGCTATCCAAGGCCAAAAGTGTGGCACTGGCGTACTCGTAACTCTTGCAGTAGAGCCTGACGGCCTCATCCACATTGCCCAAGAATCTGACCTCGATCTCCGCTGCTTGCGAGTACTTGTGGTCATCACTAAGCATGGCCGACAATTTCTGGGCGGTTTCAGAGACCAATGCCTTATCTTGGATGCTTTGCGCAAGGTACATGGCTTCCTTCCACCGCTTACTCAAGATGTAGCTCTCCAATGCACTCTTGGTGTTGTTGAGATGCTCATAGGCAATGCCGGCCTCGCTAAACTTCTTCTCGTCATACAAGCTGTCGGCATATAAGGCTAGGATCTGCTTGCTTCTGGCCTCGTCGTACTTGTAGATGGTCAAGGCTTCCTTGTAGAGACTGTGCTTGACCACGTAATTATCGAGCTCGTCAATGGCCTCGGGGCCTAGCTCATGGAGCCACGTCAATGCTTTGGAGAACTTTTTCAAGAAGTCGTCGATGAGGAACTTCCGTCTCAATGGCGTTTGAACGTGCAAGTTTTGAAGAAAAGGCAAGTACTCCTTGGGGTCCTTCTGGGACTTTTGTGCAATATTCAATGCCATCTTGACGTCGTAGAGCTCCAATGCATGGTCATAAAGCTTGTTGACGTCCAGGAGAAACGTGAGGTGGGTGATGGTCTTTTCAACCTCGTCTGCATCAGTCAAAGACGAAATGAGCGAGAGTGCTCCTGCCAAGTTGGCTGGTTTCTGGCACGCATACGCCGTGATTCGGTTCTGCAAATATGTCTTTTCAAACTGCTCCTTGGAGAGAACCTCAAGGATGATCTCACATATCTTGTTGACCTTGGATGATGTCTTTTCAATATTGGAGTTGACAATAATCCTCTTGGTTCCAGAGTCGTATCTATCGTCAAGCTCTTGGTTGCCAAGAGATAACTTGGCCATATCGAGCACTTCACTTTGAATCAAGGTATCTTTGTACTTGGTCTCAGTGACGTCTTCATCGTGCAAGCAAGAGACAAACAAGTCCAAGTAATCGGTGCGGCCAATCTGCCGGAGGAAAGTCTCCACATTGTCGTGGAAAAGCTTTGGGTCGTAGTCGTATAAGATATCAAGGTCAATGCGGTGGGTGCGGCATGCAATGAAAGCACTGTGGTAGTCAAGTCCCTGGATGAACTTTCTGACTCCGTTCAACACCATAATCCGGGGACAGATCGTCTCCAAGTTGCCTCTTGGCGCCTGCAACACGACCGAGTACTTGGAGGGGATGCACGAGATTAGCGTGGACCCCCTCTCGATTTGCCGTGTTCTCTCATCGTGTGTGCTGCTCTGGGTGAACGCAAAGTTGTCTGGGTCAGTGACATCTTTCAAGTGGACGAAGCACACTTGTGAATGGGCAGTGGTGAACGCCAAGTGGGTGTCGGTGACTTTGATGGACGTGACAGCCGTCGTGAGCTGGGTTTCTCCGGCATAGAGTTTTCCGTTGGTGGACACTCCAAGCGCAACTGGGGTATGCTCTGGGCCAGCAAATGCAAGCTCGATCTCGTGGCAGAGCACGGGGAATCTGGTGACTGGAGCGTAGGATCCGTTTGCTTGGAGGTTCAAAACTGAACCATCGATGTTTTCAACAACAGCACTCTGGAAGTCGGAGGCAGACTTTATCAAAACGGCACGAGATCCCCAGGTCACGTAATTCACTGGTTCCGGTTCCGATGCTTGGAAAAAGACAAGTGTGGAAGAGCTGGGTGTATCCACCAATGCCACCACCATTTGGTCTCCTATGAAACACACTTGCTTGACCAAGTCCACCTCCGAAGCAAACAAGGATTTAGGGAAGTTCTTGACCACAGGGTCCTTTGCAAGCTTCATATCATCCAAAGAAATCGATGCTATGCTGATATCACCTGAACTCGAGACAAACGCAAATTGGTCGTTTGCTCCATTCACAGCTGCAGCCACCAAGGGACTATCGAAATCATAGTCTCTATAGGCAATTGGAGGAGGGACATTTGCAACAGCAAGGGGAGTGACTTTGGCCTCACAGCCGTCGATCACCACGGTCATTCCTGTGTCCTTGCCGGTGACAGTTGGTCCCGACACGATATTGTAGGCAAAGTTGTACATCTTCACACCTCCAAGGGTGGTGCCCACCATCAACTGTAGAGGTTTCTCCGGGTGGAACTTGATAAACGATACTTCATTGGAGGGCAATTCTTCCGTCACATAAAGCTCATGTTTCAAGTACCAGTGGTAGTTCTTGGTGGTCCAGATCTGCACCCTGTCCCGCAACTGGAACGCCAAGATATCGCTGTGGCACGACCATTCCAAGTTGTAGATGGTTTCCGACGAGGGGTCTAGACGAGTGTTAAATTCACCGTGTCTCAAGCCGTTCCTCTCGTAAAAGGCCACCTGGAGAACATGGTCCCCATCAGCATCCACAAACCTCTGGGTGGAAGCTATCAAGGAGCCCGAAGGTCTCCAGGCCAAATTATGTTCCAAGCCATCCACAGCTTCAGACACAGAGTCCAACGTACCTTCACGGGAGAACACACGGATGACTCTGCGTCTGACCAACTCCAGGGTGGCTTCAATCAATGCCTCCTCGGCAGTGGAAATAGCAAAGTATTCACAGTCGCCACGCCAGCTGATCTTGACCGTATCGTTGTCAAACGTAGACACCGTACCCTTTTCAAGAGGGGCCACAGTAGGGTCTCTTAAAGGAGAGTCTTCCTTAAGGTCCAAACCAGCGTACTTGATTGCCTCTCTCTCTCTTTCCAAGGCCTTGAAGCCCTTTCCCTTGAATTGAGTTTCCTCCTTTCCCCAGCCCACTGAAACGTGTTTAGCATCAGAAACCTTAATGTCGTTGGAGTCAAGCGTCTTCTCGCATATAGGCTCGAACTCACGTGATAGCAACAAGAGGCTGGACGTCAGGGACAAGAGAACCAAGGTTTCTTCATCGGGCGACCAGCAAGCGGCCACGAGTCCTGCGTCAATCAGCCCCACGATTTCCACGCTGCTGGTGTCGTAGTCGGGTGCAGCCATATCGTATTGGGCGGAGATCAAGTCACCATTAGCAAAGACAAACACCAAGAGGGCAGAGTCTGCGAAATGGTTGAAGCTTAAGAGCTGAGCGTCAGGCCCAGGGAAAGACGCCAAGACCTGTACCAGCCCGTTTTTCATGAGTTTTTGTACCTCGATGACATGGCTTTCTGGAGAAGAAAGAGCCACGGAAATGGTATCGGAGACGGGGTCAAACACCGAGTCCACGGGCGTGAGGTCGGGATAAGTTCGGGACTCGGGCTGGATGTGCCCGCGGTTTAGAAGCACCAAGTTCTTCATTGTGTGGTTTGTCTGGGGCGATTGGGGCGTCTGGTTAGAGTGTGCTCGGTATTATATCATCATGAGTGAAAAGGTCTCATCTCACGCTCCTGCACGAAGGCCCCTCCACATATATACAAGGTACAACAAAACGGACAAAAAAATTGGTTAAGCGTGGGGTATAGTCAGTAGAGTGAAGACTTGGTAAATCTATATTAGGTATTAGAAAATCCTAAGATTCATAGATTTATTGTGAAGAAATGTTGGACGTCTGGTGCTGGGCTAATTAACAGTGGTTCGCAGTATACCCTAAAATAGCACGATTGGGACCCAATATCCACTCATTAACAACCAAAAAAAAAAAAAAAGCCACCATATATGCAAGTACTATATATTATTTATATTATGAGTACTTGACGATAGAATGAAGTATCTCGATATACTGGAAATTCACCGGATGTAGAATGTGTTGTTGGTTTGTTGCCCTGGCCTCTGCATACTCGAATACTGCTCCACGCAGCTCATGAGCAAATCAGCACTAGCAATACAACACCTTAGTACACCAACGGTAAACAAAAACAGATAAACAAATTAATTAAAATTTCATGGAAACTAAAGCTTAAATAACAAAGCATGTTTACAAAGCCATGTTTACAAAGCCATGTTTACAAAGCCATTTCTTTCCCTATTTAAGGTTCAGGGGTCCCGTAGGAAAATCACATATTTTTGATATGGTGCGCCTGCACACACCGCTCGGCATTCTCCTGGCCAATTTTATTCGAGAACTCCCTCACGCTTATCTGACATCTTCTTTCTGACACCCCCCCAAACATGTCAGAAAAGTACGAGGCCGTTTTCCGTATGTATCCAAAATCCCATTCATTGCTGCTCTCTTTACTAACCCCCTAGGCTCGGCGGAAATGTCCTTGGTTCAGCTCTATGTGCCTGCGGAAATCTCCCGGGATGTCATGTACCAAATTGGGAAGCTTAACCTGGTTCAGTTCAGAGACTTGAACAAGAAAGTCAGCGAATTCCAAAGATCTTTTGTGCTGGAGTTGAGAAAACTCGACGAGATCGAACGCCAGTACACTTACCTTAAGCTGCTTCTTGACAAGCAGAAAATCGAAGCTGTCATTTACCCTTACTCTGACGAACAAGACATTGGTCCCCAGTCCGAGATCGACGTGTACCTGCAAAATGCTGCTCTTTTGGAGGCTAGAACGCTGGACTTTGCCGACAATACCGAATCCTTAAATACCAAGAAGTCGGACTTGAAGCAATTCAAGTACACCATTCAGGCCGTCCAGAAATTCATGCATGAAAACGGCGGGCCTGCTTCCGAAACCCACGAGGCTGATGCCCGTTTGTCTCAATTGGAGCTTGGGGGTACCACTGACTTCCATGCCCGCTTTATTAGTGGTGTTATCGATAGATCCAAGGTCGCTACTTTGCAGCAGATCTTGTGGAGAATCTTGAGAGGTAACTTATACTACTACACAGAGGAGTTGCCGGAAGCGGTCTACGACCAGAAGACCGACTCTTTTGTGAACAAAAACGTCTTCATTATCTTCTCTCATGGTTCGTTGATCTACCAGAGAATTAAGAAGATTGCCCAGTCTTTGGAGGCTGACTTATACGATGTCGACCTCTCTCCATCTTTGAGACAGGAGCAATTGGCCGATGTAGATGTCAAGTTGGCAGATATATCCACTGTCTTGCTGCAAACCGAACTTGCTTTGAACTCGGAATTGGTGGCCATTTCCAGAGACTTGAGCAAGTGGTGGGAGGTGATTGCCAGAGAGAAGGCCGTGTACAAGACCATGAACCTTTGTGACTACGATGACTCCAGAAAGACCTTGATTGCCGAGGGCTGGGTGCCTTCGGATGAAATTGACAATTTGACTGAGTGTGTGAAATCCATCAACTCGTCTATCCCCACCATCGTCAATGTGTTGGAGACCAGCAAGACTCCCCCAACTTTCCACCGCACAAACAAATTTACGGCTGGCTTCCAGGGTATCTGTGATACTTACGGAATTGCTTCCTACCGCGAGGTGAACCCTGGTTTACCTACTATCATTACATTCCCATTTATGTTCGCCATTATGTTCGGTGATTTGGGACACGGTATTATTTTGTTCATGGCCGCCGTGGTCATGGTGTACTACGAGAAGTCTATTCAAGCCATGAAGAGAGATGAAATCTTCGACATGGCCTTCTCCGGTCGGTACATCTTGTTGTTGATGGGAATCTTCTCCATGTACACTGGATTCTTGTACAACGATGTTTTCTCCAAGTCCATGGACTTCTTCCCATCTGGATGGAAGTGGCCTGAACATTTCAAAGTCGGCGAAACAATCCATGCTACACAAGTGGGAACATACGCTTTTGGTTTGGACCCAGCTTGGCACGGCTCGGAAAACGCCCTTTTGTTCTCCAACTCGTACAAGATGAAGTTGTCAGTTTTGATGGGTTACACTCACATGACTTACTCATACTTCTTCTCGTTGGTGAATGCCCTTCACTTCAACAGCTTCATTGATATCGTCGGAAACTTCATTCCTGGCTTGTTGTTCATGCAGGGTATCTTTGGTTACTTGTCCCTTTGTATCGTTTACAAGTGGACTGTGAACTGGTACGCTATCCAGAAGCAGCCTCCAGGATTGTTGAACATGTTGATCACGATGTTTTTGTCGCCAGGAACCGTTGTAGAGCCATTGTACGAAGGCCAGTCGACTGTGCAAGTGTTGCTTGTGTTGGTGGCGTTGATCTGTGTGCCATGGTTGATTCTTGTCAAGCCTCTTTACTTGAAGCGTCAAATGGACAAGGAAGCCGAAGAGCATAAATACAATGCGTTGAGTGGAGAAGACAATAACGAAGAAGCACACGAGCATAACGAGGAAAACGAAGATGACGACGATGAAGAAGGAGCCCACGAGGACGGCCACAACTTTGGCGATATAATGATCCACCAGGTGATCCACACCATTGAGTTCTGCTTAAACTGTGTGTCGCACACCGCCTCTTATTTGAGATTGTGGGCCTTGTCGTTGGCACATGCGCAGTTGTCTACTGTGTTGTGGACCATGACCATTGCCAATGCATTTGGCACCACGGGCGTGGTTGGAGTGATCATGACGGTGTGTCTCTTTGCCATGTGGCTTGTGTTGACGGTGGTGATTTTGGTTGTGATGGAGGGCACGTCCGCCATGTTGCACTCGTTGAGATTGCACTGGGTGGAGTCTATGTCCAAGTTCTTCGAGGGTGAAGGTACAGCCTACGAACCATTTGGCTTTGACTCGTTGCTCAGTGGGGTGTTTTAGATAACCCCAGTCTCAGGCCATTAAAGGCCAATAACGGCCAACTAAAGGCCAACTAAAGGCCAACTGAAAAGGCCAACTGACTCTTTACACTAAATAACTATAAATGATACATTCAGTCTCAACAAAGCAAATAATACAAGAATACACATAATTTTATACCCATCAATTTATGCATCGCACTCCAGATTTGGCTGCGCGAAGTCATCGCGAAAAAACACCCTCTCACTACATACTCCTCCAAACACCAGCACCATGTCTTTACAATTGGCATTTGTTATAGACAGTCTTAAGGAGGCGCCGCAGAGTGTGATCCCCATCTTGGCCACCCTCCATGCCGAGCGGGAAAACTTGGCCTCCATTTCCAAGGTCGACTTGAAGCACTTGACCAGTCGCACGCTTAACTTGTGCAGAGCGGCAGATGCCTATAGTATATGGAGTGGAGTCAGCATCGTACACATTCTTGCCGAGAGTGTGTTTGTGTTGGCCAATGAGGGCCAGGCATTTTTCGCCCAGCTTGTGAAAATCTTGGGTTCTTCCTTTGCCAATGAAGAGCTTATCTTGGAGTCGACTGTGGACTGCCTCAACAAGCTCTGTGCTAGTATAAAGGGCAAGCCTACGCTTACTCGAGAGGTGTTGACGCCCAATTTGGCCCTGCTTTTTTCGGGCTACTTGGCCCGGGTGGACCAGAACCCACAGTTGATGTTGTCGTCGTTGAAGACGCTCATAGAGGAGTACCCCACCACGTCTCGGCCGTTTGCCAATAAATTAAAGACAAAGCTTTTGGCCATGCTTTCAAGCGAAGGCTTCCTCAGTATGCCGGAGAGCCTCCAGAAAACTGTGTGTTCTACGCTTGCTACCTTGCCTATCATTGAGAAAGATGGCCCCGATGTGCACTGGAGACAGGACGTGGACCGGTTGGTGGCCAATATTGCTGGGACTGTGGATATTTATACCAATTTCGTCAATATCAAGGAAGACCAAGAAATATCGGCATTGCTCAAGAAACTCTCCAAGGCTGATGAACCGGAGATCTTCCTGGCCCTCCATATCGATATCAACCGGCCAGTGTCGATTTTAAGCATCTCCAACCGAATGGAGCTATTGTTGAAGATGCTTCTGGGCTACCTCACCAGTGGCAGTCGGTTTGCAGTGCCAGTACCTATTGGTCGTGTGCTCGCAGTCATGGAGCTTGTATGCTCTATCAACACCAAGTTCTTGCCGTTTAAGGGCGAGATCCGGGACCAGGAAATTAAGGATTTGGTGGATGTGTCTCTTGCAAGAGGCTACGAGGCTGCATTATCGGTCTTGGCTGCCTTGCCTGCCCAATACTCTGGTGTGCTAGTCCCTCACTTGTCGGACATTTTCTCAGTGTTGGAGCTGCTTGTGTTCCTCAACAACAAACAATTGGACAAGCCCCGGGTCCTCAAGCACGAGACCATGACCACCAAAATCATTGCCTGCGCCAAAAACTACTTGCTGCTCTCGTCGTACTTCCCCGACTACCCCAGCATCTCGCGCATAGTGGATGTGGCCCTCTTCTTGGTACAGCCCCGAGCTAACGGCCAGTGGTTGCAAAACCATTCGGAGGCTTCCAAAACAAAGTTATCACACTCATCCAAGGCGGCCCGGAAAAAGGCCAAGAAAAATGCCTCCATCCCATTGGCTGACTTGCTCTCCCATGAGCATCTCTTCGAGAACAATGTGCTGGACACCACCCGCCGTACGGTGTTTGATTTCTTCACAGTGGTGCTTAAAAATACTCCTTTGCCTTCCACGCAATACAACAAGTTCCTTAGGTTGGTCATTGTGGATGCTGTCAAGTTTGCATGCACTCAAAACCATGGGGCCATTCCTGCGGACGTCAAGGAGCTTCTTCTTGCTGCGCTGTTGCATCCAGCGCCGGAGTCGGCCTCGATTTTGCCTATAGCTGCATCGTTGCTCCCACGGTCGGAGCTCCTTGAGGTGTTCACCCACCCCAGGTTTCCTCCGTTGCCCCAGATGGTACAGCCACGTGACGCACTCGAGGAAGACGAAGATGACGACGATGTTCCTGCGCCCGAACCCGTTCGTCCTGCCAAGAAACAAAAGATTGTCAGAATTGAGGAAACTTCTAAGCATAAGCCTCAGCTGGCGTCCGAAGACATTTTCACTGCTAAATCTTTCAAAAGTGCTGCTGAGAATGCTGAGGATGTTGCTTCAGTGAAGCAGGAGAACCTGGTGGAAGAGACTGGTGTGGAGCCAGTCACTTTTGACAAGGGAACTTCAAAACCGGATACGGAAAAGTCTACCGAGACTTTCAAAACACCTGCCGAAAATGCCCAGGATATTGCTGAGGTGAAGGCTGCAAACCATGTGGAGGAGCACTCAGACAAGGAAGAAAGTGACTCTGAAGGGTCTGAGCTCGAAATCCCTGACTTGGATTTGGAAGACTCTGACGAAGAGAATTAGTAGACCATTTAGCATACACAAACAATCAAGAAAAAGAACCACTTTAGTTAGACTCGTAGCGTGAACTGTCCTTAAGACTTCAGCAACGGCAAGACCCCTCGTTCTGATCCCTCTGAAAATAAAAAAAACGCGAAGCGGTCCTGTGGTCTAGTCGGTTATGGCGTCTGCTTTACACGCAGAAGGTCCCCAGTTCGATCCTGGGCGGGATCATTTTTTCCAGATTGAAACGCTAGTGACTCAAAATATTTTTTCAGTCGTTAAATTTGCAATCCGTGCATTTGCAGTGCGAGAGAGTGAGAGAGTGAAAGACTGGTTTGAGATTGTTCCCAATGAGTGTGCGGCCCATGGTAAATCGATCAAGCCGTCGCCGGCGATCTGATGAATTGTCGAACCAAATCTACAAAGTTACGAGCCAAAATAAAACCCTTCACGTTTATTCCATGCTTATAAAGACTGATATCGTAATCCACCAATATCACGAGAACTTCCGACCTGTACGGTCTCTGCTTTCCATATTCGCTGTCTTCTGAGCACGTTCGGCATCGCCAACCTTGTTGACATCAACTTCTTCGATCTAATCTTCGTCACCATCTTCATCTTCTTCATCTTCTTCATCTTCTTCATCTTCTTCTTCATCGTCATCTTCGTCTTCTTCATCGTCGTCATCTTCATCTTCATCGTCGTCTTCGTCATCTTCTCCGTGACTCCCACTGTCCACATCATCATCGTCGTCAGTATTGGGATTCACATCTCTCCACTCCACATAGTTACCACTGACAATCTTCTTGCACACAGGAAGAACCATGGGGTCAAAGGGGAAGTAGGCCTCAAGATCCAAGAACTCCTGCTTGTGTCTGAAGTTGCCAACGGAAGAGGGGAGGTTTGAGTTAGTCTGGATCATCCGTTCTCTCTTGTTGTTTTCGATGATGGAGTAGCAGTAGCACACGTTCAACTTGGTCGCGATCTTGGCAAAGATGAACACCACCGTCTCGTCACAGTACTTCAAGGGATTGAACTGGACGATGATGGCCCGTTGGAAGAACTTGTCGATGTCACATTCCCATTCGCTGTCTCCGGCAGAAATCTCGTCCGGCATCTTCAGCAAGTCGTTGTGCCTGAAGCAGAAGATGTAGAGCAAAGCCTGGAAGGTGGCATAGAACAACTTGAATCTCTCCATGCCTCCGGAAGAAGAGGAGCTGGAGCTGGATTGGGATGGAGACAAGACCTCGTGCTCACGTTCAGCAATGTACTTGTTGATCCATCCAATCAAGTAGCTGACTATAAACACCACCTGGTGTTTGGTCAAGTTCTTGGCCCGCGAGATATATGATGCGAGGTACTGCAAGGCCTTAAGGCGCTTCTCTGTGATCTCGTTGGGGTTAAATGCAAAGTCTATGAGCAACACCAAGTAGGAGTCGGCCAACTCCGGCTGATACTGTGTGATGTGGAACAAGAGGAATTGAATGGACTTGGTGAAATGCGTGGGTAAGATGTGCGTTTTGAATAGCGAGGTGAGGGTATTAAAAAGAGAGACACCATTACCGGAATTCAACTCTTCCGCAGTGAACGACGACGCCGTGGCTTTCAACAATAGACTCAATGTGGTATCGAGCTTGGAAACCAACCTCTTGATGTTCTGTGTAGAAGCCACCGCAACGATTTCAGCCTCCTCGTCAATATCAAGAGACATGTCATTAGGGCCGTCATCATTAGCTTCGTCGATTTCTTCGTCGTCTTCGTTGATAAGGTCCTCGATGCAGTCGTCGTCCAAGTCGTCCAACTCGTTTTGCAACTCCACATCCATTTTGATGGTGATCTCCACTACCATCTGCCAGATGGAAAACTGCAAGTCCGGGCAGTAGGAGATCAATTTCATGAGGTTGGCGACGTAGTTGACGATATCGCTGGTGGATGCAGAAAGATGGTGGGGGAGGTTCAGTAGCATGATTTGGGGGATGGTGTTGATGCAGGTGGGGAAGTACGAGACGAACTTGCTGAGCATCTCGTGATGAGGGTATGTGTTGTCCGATACCTGGGGAAACTCCAGCACTAGCTTTTTGATGACATCCTGGAGGTATTTGGGAAATGACGAGACCAAGGCACCCACGAAATGAGCATAGGTGGCCAAAAAAATGGGGAACTCGGGGCTCTCCTTGGCAGTTTCCAGGAGCTCGAGCCACTGGAACCGTAAAATGGCGCCGATCAACGACCTGGCTGCTGCATTGTCTAGTTTGGACACATTAACCACTAGACTTTTGAGCACAATGATGAAATGTGGGAGAGAGATGGCCTCTCGGTGTGCAAGGGGGAGGCTGATTTTGGTAGTCAACGAATTAAGCTTAAGAGGATCCTGAAGTTAGTAATCAGAGATAAAGAGTGGTTATAGATGGAGTAAAGAAAAATAGTAGAGTTGAAGTACATACCATTTCCAAGGACTCCAAGGCCAGTTTGACGAAAAGGGAGTAGACCTTGTCGGAAAATTGGTCATGATCGTGCTCGGTGCGAGCCCGCTTGACATCCGAACATTCTTGTGGTAGGTCCCTTTTTCTGCTCATAGGGTCATGCACTGACATGATCATTAAGAAGAGCGGCTGGGGAAGATGAGGCGGAGATGTGGTTTTTTCCCTTGGCTTTTTCTCCTTGCGCTGCATGCAGGCCCCGATGCCCTACTGCTGGGGTGCGCACCTCCACAGTGTGTCAAGACACTAGTTTAATAGTATACAGTAGAGGCTGAGAGTGCTGTGTCCGGATGTCCGGATGTCACGATATCACGATATCACAATCTCACAATCTCACAATGTCACGATGTCACAATGTCACAATGTCACGATGTCACGATTATGTAATCATAGTGAATTGCTAATCAATAGTAGAAAGATTGGAATGCGGTTAGTAGTGTATAGAGATAGCAGTGTGTAGTGGGTAGGGATAGTAGTGAGTAGTGTGTAGGGATAGTAGTGAGTGGTAGTGTGTAGTGGCTAGTTAACTTGATAACTTGTTACACAGTGAACTTGTATACTTTGGTAATTTTTATTTCAAGATTGACAGTTTCAAAATAAATATGAATTAAATTAAAATGAAACATTTTTTTAATTTCAAAGATTTGGCATTTCTGAGTATCTTGGTACTGAATAATGACTGTTATTTATGGGAAGATAATCTTGGACCACAGTTCGCACTATGGTTGAAAATATCCATAGTTTTAATTTTTAAAGTTTGACATTCGTATAGCAAATTAAATATTCATAGCAAAATTAAATATTTATAGTAAATTTAAAATTTTAGCAGATTTATCGTTAGTCTACTATTTTAATCTTTAAATAAATCAAAGTCGATTCTCATAGAACTAATCTTGGCATTGTATCTTTAATAATCAGTAACACTAATAGTACCTCCGGACAGTTTCAAAGTCAGAAAATACTCCATAATGTCACATCTTAAACGCATGAAATTTATACAGTTAGTAATAAAAGTCATCTATTGAAATCATGAAGTGACTTAAACAGAGGACCATGAGACGGATAGCTTAAACTATAGATGCCAAATTCGCATAAGACTACAGACAGGCCACAATCTCAGGACCAGTGAGTAGTAGGATAATTAGAGAGTTAGGTATTAGTGGAGTAGTAGTAAACCACAGTTTAGTGTAAACCATAGTATGGAAGATAGTAGAGAGACGTACCGTAGAGATCCTAGTGGTATAAAATCTGTACTTCTAGTGCTCTATAAATGATATTGGGTCTGGTGTTGGATGTGGTAACTTTGGCCACCCAAAAAAAAAAAAAAAAAAGAAAAAATCGAGCAGTTTTGAAAGCATGATGGTGTTACTATATTTAATCTATAGTCCATAACATGGTGTTATAATAGTTGGAGGTCTGGGTATCTTTTGAATCATTTTGCGTGAGCTATTAATTGAATACTATGGTAACTGGCTAGGCCATAACTTGACAATAGTATAGTATAATTTTCTAGATTGAAGTATGACCATTTCCGCCAATTCTTTAAGCCTAGAGATTGTCAGGCCAGTCCCAAATATTCCTTTGAAATCGCCGCTAAACTTTTCCTTTAAACTATTCAGACACTCGGGCCATTCACCTAGACCCATTAGTGCCAAGACGTTTGGAGTGATTCTTATAAATGAAATTTTTTGGCACTTCTAAACACTTTATCCGGATTGATATTCAAAACTTCAAGAAAAGCGGAGAGAGTGTCACCTGCCTTTAGTTGAGTAGTACACTACAGTATAGTAGTACATCAGTCATTGGCACTATAGTGGTAGGAGTTAAAAGTATAGTGTAGATAGAGATCTTCAACGCTTAGAGACTGTGGATATTTGATAGGAGCTCGAGGTTAGGGTATGAACGGAGTAACAGGTGAGTAATGATGTGAATTGACATTTAGCACGGAAGATAAAAAGGAAAAGACATGCAATTAAAGTGAAGAAAAAAATATTAAACAATACTCTGAAAAGAATACGATTTATAGGGAATTTCAGCCAAGAAATTAGAGTGTCTGAGATGAGTCTGGTCAATTATATGGTTTGCGCATGGCCAGCACCACCGAAAAGTCGGAAATTCCAGTCTATTGAAAAGTCCACCAGGCTTTAAAAGGTCAAATAGTCCAATAATTGTCCAGATGAACCAAATTTGAGAGTCCGGAATGACAAGTGTGGCTTACGATCACGTATGTTTATTATTATTCTACGTGCAGGAATCCTTAGACTGTGTGCGACTCCGAAACCTTAAATCTAGACCATTATTTAAAAATTAAACTTTACAAAAGAATTTCGATCATTTGATGTTAAACTTTAAAAATAGCCTGATTTGTCGAATATATTAAGTTTAGGTGTGCCATACGATTCTTGAAGGTTCAGCAATGAGGTGAGTGAAACCAATTTCCACATATACACCTAAACCCCCCAAAAAAAAAGACGGAATGAATCAAAACAAGACTTATTTCTTGGAATATGGTTTAATCCTATTTAGAAATCTTCTACATGCTTCTTGCAGAATTTATTGTCGTAATTTCAGGTTCTCGCTGGACCCCTTAATTCTTCTTTCTTACAGGGGTTGACGGATTTAAAGCTGCATTCCTAAAAAACGTCAGGTTTCACCCCTCAATTCTTCTCGAGCTTTAAAACCGTGTGTCAAAAAGGTTCTAGAAGGTCAATCAACCGCATAGAGAAATATCTCTCCCAGCAACCACTTCTTGCTTCAAAAATTACTTTGTATAAACTTAATTTCTTTCACAATTAATACGAAGACCTTGGGATCTGTACTTTTGGAGAGCTGATTTTCATATTTACGAATTATAGTTTAGAGAGAATCAGAAGCTGAATTCGTCATAAATCAATTGTTGATAGATTGTGTATTTATGGTACATACAATTTGTAGGTGATACACACAGGTTTTACAGGTGATTGGGCAATGCAGGTACTAGATGAGAGGGATAAGGCTTAGAATTAGAAGGTGATACAGAATTAAGAGGTGATACATTAGTGTTTATTACCTGAAACATAATACTATTATATCCAATTACTAATCGATGAAAGGGTGGTACTGTCTTAATCCGAAGGGTTTAGAAGTTGTGCCCAGAACCATCTAGACTATAACTGGGGAAATTTATATTTAAAAGACTGGAAATTTTGATAAATTTGTGATGGACAGTCTAGTAATACTGTAGTATAGTAGTAGTAGTAGTATAGTAGTAGTATAGTAGTAGTAGTAGTATAGTAGTAGTATAGTAGTAGTAGTAGTGTAGTAGTAGTAGTAGTGTAGTAGTAGTATGGTTGTACAGAATCTAGTGTCCAGTAATACAGTAATATGGTATAGTCTAGTAAGTAATCACGTGGACACTGTACTTATGGCTCGGGTCGCTGAGTGCCTGTTTCAGATGTTTCAGATGTTCCAGATGTTTCAGATGTTTCAGATGTTTCAGATGTTTCAAATGTTTCAGATGTTTCAGATGTTTCAGAGTTCCATGTTTCAACGCCCGCTTGAAACACTCTGTAGTATAGTCAGTACACCAGTACTGTAGTATAGTCAATAGTGTAGTTTAGCTAGTCCCATAATAATAATAAGTCAGAGTGTTAGTAGAAATGTAGTAGTAGTAGTGTATAACAGTGTAGTAAGACCTACTCTTAGTAGTGAGTACTGGTATCGTAAGTAATAGACCTTTATACGTCTCAATGTCTAGGCTTGATATTGTGTTCTTAATCCAGTGGATCTGAATAGTAGTCTTGTTGCAGAGTGACTGTAGTTAATCGCTTGATGTATAGACCAGTGATGCGGCGCATTATTTGTATACTCTGCGAGCGATCGATACCAAGGTATCAGGTGCGAGACTTGTAGTGCGATGGTTATGGTGCGATATCATGTGCGATATCATGTGCGATATCAGGTGCGATATCAGGTGCGTCTAACTACACTACACCAACCACTAGGGTCAGTTCACCAATTAACAGCTGCAAATGGATGTACAGGTGTCGGTCCGAAGCTTAGTGCCCCTCGCCATCTCCGACCACTTGGCCCGCAAGTCCAGCTACCAATATGGGGTAATTGTGGGCAAGGTGGCTGGGTCCCATATTATAGCCTTCGATACGTTCGACCTCAAGGTGGATAATGCAAGGGTTGACCTTGAATACCTTAAGAAACGTCTCCAACTTCTCCAGGTTGTTTCTCCGCATTTGTCTCTCATTGGGCTATACACTTGTGTGGAAAATGGCCTGATAGACCATGGCTTGGCACTCCAAATCCGCCACGATAAGGATCTTCCCGAACCTTTGATTGCATTGGTTCCACACGCTAACGGAACTTTCCAGTGCTACTCGCTTACAACAAATCAAGAGGTTACTTACACACTTACTCCGGGAGAAACTGAGGAAATCGCAGTGTCTTCCACCTTGAAGCACCCCAACTACTCCCAGCACAGACAAGACTTGATCTTGGATCACGAGACCAATTTCACGTCTTCTCTTGACCAATTAAACTCTTTGCTAAGTGCGGTTTTGAATAAACTGTCTTTGTCTGCAGAAGCGGAACGTTCTCTAGTCCATTTGGCCCACACCATTCGGAATTTCCAGGGCTGTTCCACCACCGAAGATCATCTGTTGATAACTTCACACTTGAGTCTTCTCTCGTCCCAAGTTGCGGCTATTTTTGCTGCCAATGAGCAGATAAACCAACAGATTGCTGGTACTAGTAAGGGCCGGATGAGATTTCCCGATCCGTACACCCGATGAAACAAAGTCTGAAATTACGTTAATGAAACAAATGCAATCGCTTACTTGACTCACTGTGAGTCTTTATACTGCAAGACGAAACGGTCTCTTTGCACAGAGGTGGGCACTATCCGATCTAGCACCTCGTTGTGGTTTTTCTTATAGGCAAAGATGATGTTGGCGTCATCATAGCCAAATTTCTTAGCGAGTTTCAGGTAAAAGAGGCCACAGGCATTGCAAAGCGTCCGAGATCCATTAGGGCCTCTTCTCCACTCGGGAGTGTTTTCCAGCGAGCACTGGCCGCACTTAACATCTGCCTTCTTTTTGCGACCTCTTTTCTTGCCCACATTTCTACGAGGTGAAATTCCCCGCTGCATAGGGGGTTCAGGCATTAAAGGGTTTCTAGCGTCTTCGGCCTGCAAAAAACGCACGGGTGTGTAGGAAAACGAATAAGAACGGCTTTTATCAGAAAAGGTGGAAGCAAATTGGAAGTTGGAGAGACTTAAGGATCTAACATGTGCCGGGCGGAACTCAGGGCCACCAGCAGGTGCCATTGCAATAGTTTTGGGCATGAACTGGGATTGTCTAAGACTGGGCCCCATCTGGGAGGCAGCATAGTCTGACATGTGCAAATTCCTCTGGGCAATAGCAGCGCTGTTGATATTTTCTAGGATCATATCCACGGAAGGAAGTTTGGTGGGTTGGGCTCTTGGGACAAAGGTTCCGGGAGGAAGCTGCGGATTAACAATCATCGGGAGCTGAGGCGCATCAGTCGAAGCATCAAGAACAAAGGTCGAGAGCGGAGGAAGGTGGACTGGGGAGGAGGAAGCCAGGTTCTTCATTTGCCACGTCGAGACGTACATTGGGTAAATCGGGAGACAAAAGAGAAGCTGGGTTCGAAATAAGCTAGCAATCTAGAAAGGGGAATAAAGCAAGGTCTTATCAAGATATAGGGAGGTGAATCTTACAAGTGAAGGAGGAAAGTGGAGGAAAAAGAAGCGAGTTTTTAAAGCGGTGCATAGTTCTGCCAGCATAGGAAATTGGATGGGTGTACAGATGCATAGAGGGAGGAGCAGAGGAAAGAGACAAGTGGAGCGGATCAAAAAGAGCGGGCAGTTTTTGCGGCCAGAGAAGAGATTCAAAGACAGATGGAGAAGAGATCTAATAAACCATGAAGCCGAATAGCATGGTTCAGAATCAGCATTCCATCAGTTGATTGAATCCCGATCGTTTGAATCTACCATTTTTTAGCGAGTGGGGTTTTATGATTATCATTATGGATTCTCGACGTGGGTCGGTCTAGACAGTCGCAGTTTCGCAGCTAAGTGGATCAGCAGCAGGAGGTGCGAAAATCCAGTGTCATTTATTCTCACGGAAACTATAGCACATACACCGCTCTAATCATACTCCATATAACCAGGTCCAGGTCCAGCAAACAACAAACAACATAGGGGCAAACAGCAAACAAACAAACAAACAAACAAACAAACAAACAAACAAAAAGGGGTCAACTAGAAAAGTCTAGGTCATTTCAAGATTCACATGCAGGAAAGCAACCAATGATCACCCTACTCTCCAAACTTTTCCCTTCATCATCTTCACTTCATCCACACTTCCATCTACACTTCATCACAGGTTAACCAGCTTATTCTACACGGTAATCACCAGTCCAGTCCAGTCCAGTCAGAATAAGATTGTCAATGCTGAGAAATGGAATGGACGTTGATCCTGATATCCTTAATATTACCATTTTCCTATTCTGTTTTACATTTCTTTATTTAATTGAGTGGTAGATCATGGCCATTCGGATTAGCTTGAAAGACATGAGTGCGGAAAAATAAAAGAACATAAAAGAGGAGGGTGCGCAGAAAATTTAGCACCAACCAAGAGTGTCTGCCCTTGTGTGCAGGACAGAGCGCGCATGTTGCCAGCACCCAAAATTTGTATCAGAGGAAAATGTAACGGTATCCACTTGTTACACGTTAAATGCAGATATCTGGGCCTGCACACGCACACTATAGTTTCCGGAACCCACTCCATTACTCATCCAGCCAATTAAACCTTTAAAAGTTCGAGTTGCCTTTAATTTTTCAAAATAGTAGTTGCTGAAATTGGTAATGTATTTAAAGAATTTATGGGTCGTGACTTTAAGTTGGTGTGGAGATTTAGTGAGTGGTTACTGGTTGTTTTTCGTGTGTTGCTGCTGGGTTTCTGAGGGTGCTACTTTTCATTTGCTGATTTCCAGTGCCACGTATAGACTAAGAATTTGGACCTGAATTCTGATACAATTTGGACCTGTTTTTTTTTTTTTGATACACTGAATTGATACGTTTGAAGCAAATTCTTTCCTAATGACCCTTGAATGAAAATCTCCACTTAAAACTGGCCTTTTTTTGCCTTTTCCCAAATATGCTTAATGCAGTGAAGCAACGCATTCTTCGTTACCCCGGTTGAGATTTTTCTTCCATTGAATGCGTCGGCCAACGCAGGGACTAGGGCCGTTTTAATCATGTAAAGTCATGTTAAAAACGATCTTGACGTACAGCAACCAACGCTACAAACCGTCACCTTTAAATTCCCTTATCCCATTCAAACATACACTCGCCTAACCCAGCCCTAAGGCTCACACAGGCATACGGCCGTAAATGGCCCATGCGGTACCCTCACACATTTTGAGGTGCCACTGGCTGCAGTACGCTGACGATGTGCGGCAACAGGCGTGTTTCAGATTCGCAAACCTGAAACACCGCTGTATTATTTAGACTCTTCCCTTCCTCAGTGCTCCACGCCAACCTAAATGATCATCTGCGCCTCCTGGTTTCTGCTAGTCTAACCTTTCCCACATTCCCTCTCTTACATCTGCTGAGGTCGCAGACTGGTTCAATTGCGTGTCTGTCTTTCCCCCGGTTGAGCATCCTACCCCTCTCACCACATTCCCACTTTCCAATCATCAACTTTCGAATCTACTCTCTTCAAGTGCGTCCATCGGCCTATCCTATTGCATTATCGCATTAATACATTCTTTCTACCTTTCAAAAACCTGCTCGTGCAATATATGTCATGGCCGAGATTACTGACGATATCAAAGAGTCGCTACGCCTTATAGAAGACTTGAAGTTCTTCTTGGCCACTGCTCCTGCTAATTGGCAGGAGAACCAGGTTATCCGCCGGTATTATTTGAATAATGACGAGGGCTTCGTCAGCTGTGTGTTCTGGAACAACCTTTATTTCATCACCGGAACTGATATTGTGCGCTGTATTCTTTACAAGTTCCAGCACTTTGGCCGAACAATAGTCGACCGAAAAAAGTTCGAGGAGGGTATCTTCTCTGACTTGCGGAACTTGAAGCTCGGTACGGACTCTGTGTTGGAAAACCCCAAATCGGCCTTCTTGGACTTTCTATTCAAGAACTCGTGTCTCCGAACCCAGAAAAAACAAAAGGTGTTTTTCTGGTTTAACGTACCTCATGATAAGTTGATGGCCGACGCTTTGGAGCGTGACATCAAGAGAGAAAAGCTGGGCCAACAGCCGACGTCGACAGCTGTACGAGAGCCTTCGCTACTGTTCAACTATGTGGAAGACAAGTCCAGAACTCTTTATGAACAGTTAGGCGACTACCTCAACCAACCACAGTTCGAGGACCTCAAGCTAGAAGACGACCAAAGTGCGTCGGATGAGGGCACTGCGTCCGGTCCTACGAGTGAAAAGGGTGACCCCAACAATGCTTTGGTTACCATCGACCAAGACCAGGACATGTACGCCTACCGTGAAATGGGCCACCGCGATGATGATGACGACGAGGACGATTTCCCTCTAGACTATTTGGACAAGGAGTTCGGCCTACCCTCACGGGAACTCACCTTCCGCGACAAGCCTGGCCGAGACTACATCTCTTTTGACGGTAACTATCATTCCAGCTCCTTCATCAATGCCAGTGACAGCAATTTCGACACTCTTGAACAGACCATGTTCCAAAGCTCAGTGAACGTGGTCAGCAATGATGATTACCTCATTGAGCAAACCATCCCGGCCAAGCTACCTGGGTCGTCGTCGCAACCGTACCTCCCCCGGCTGGCCAAATTCATGGAAGACCCCGGATTTCTTCAGCCCTCGGGTGTGGCGCCGCCTTACGGCTATCCATACCCTCATGCCATGGCACCAATGCCGTCAGCCTCTTATGAGCCCAGCTACTTCCTTCACGATGCGTCGCCGCACTATCACCACCCCCACGAAGAATACTACCACCCCCAATTGACGCCGATGGGGCCCATGGCTCCAATGGTTCCAATGGTATACATGGAGCCCCAATCAGCATTTCCCGGATACTACGCCGATCCAGATACACTAGCCAGGGGCTACATGCCATCCCAAAGACAGCAGGACGTCAGTGCTAGTATGATGCGAAAGAGACAGCAGCTACAGAACCGCACGCCCAAGGTCACCAAGCCCTCCCACTCTAATAGATACAAGCCATCTGAATTCGAGCTGAGGGTGCGAAAAACAGTGAAGCTAGAGCCGGACGATGCCATGCATCTTCCACCATCAGAGCCGTCCGGGAACCCGGCCACGATCAACCCGGAGCAGACTCACTACAGCTAACTAAAGTTGGTGGATTGAACAGCTAACTGAAGTTGGTGGATTGAACAGCTAGCTGAAGTTCGAGGTGTATTTAGCAGCTAGCTGAAGTACAATGGTATGGTGGGTTGAAATGGTTCTTAATACATTATAAATACAGAACAGGGCGCACGTCCATTTTCGCTTGGTTCATGCACTGAAGTACTCGATCATTCTGCGTTGTGGTTCGGTGACTTGACGCATGAACGAAAACATCAGCTCCCGCGAGCCATCGACAATATGTGCATCCGAGTGGGACATTCGTGCTGCACGGAGCAACTTTCCATAGGTCTCAATCACAACTTTCCGAACCTCCACCCTGGAATGTGCAATGTATTTATACAAGACATCGTCGATCGACTGCACAAACGCCTGGTCGATTCTGAGCACGAGACTCTTGCTGGACACGAGTTTGTAGAGACTGGCCAAGTTGAAATCTAGTGCGGCTTCACTCATGGCCTCCGACTCACCCAATGCCTTTATCACCAACGAAAATAATTTGGTGCTGGGGTATAATCCACAGAGAGCCTCTTCAAAGGCTTCTTCCACGGCCAAACTAAGGGCGTGGTTAGAGTTGGAGGTATGCATCTGGCTGATTTGGACGAGCGAGCACCAGAGCGTGTCCAAGTTTAAAGAGTACCTGCAAACGAGCAACTGCTTTAGAGCCATGAGGGCATTGAAAGGGTCAGGGCTTGGCAGCGATACGAATTTCCATAGCGCTTGCTCTCCAAGTTGGAATCCTTCTTGCGAGAGGTATTGGTAGAACTCATGTGACTCGGGCACTTGTAGGTACTTCATGAAGACAGCAAAGCGGGACTCGGACATTTCACCCATGCGGAACTCGCCACAGAGGAGCTCGTATTCGTGGATGCTGAAGTCGTCGATGCGGATGAATGCTTGGTCAAGTGCTATTTTGGCAATAGAGAAGTTGAACCAGTTGAGATCGGTGTAACTGTATTGTGAGACTTTTTGCGGCGAGCCCATGCGGTTGTCCTCAAAGATGGAGATGGGCTTGTTGCGGCTGGAGATCTTGTTGAGAGGGTCGACCTTCTCAATGAACGTCTCGATGGTGTTGGCCCGGTTGGACAATCGCACCTGGGCAAAGTCCTCCACGAGCTCCGACAGCGAGTCGGAGTTGAATTTGGAAAAGAGATCTGTTTTGGGCTCGGCACTTGCGGGGTTGGCTTCGTCTGGCTCGGGCAACCGGACGGAGCCCTCTTCATTCTGAATACTCAAGTTTGTATCTAGTTCGTTGCTTGGCTCAATCAGAATGCTCATGTCATTTTCACTGAGGCTATGAGGAAGATGTTCCTTTTCTCCTGCCACGTCCATCATATCCTGGATCTCGACTTTCTTGCTGCTGATCATACTCTTGATCAGGGTATTGGAGGCTTGCGTATCGGAATGCAATGCTTTGTCTTGGATAGAAGGCGAAGCCTCTTGCCTTTGGCTGGGGAAAAGCATGGTAAAGTCTGTGGGGTTTTTGAGCGGGGACAACTTGTAGAAGTCCATACCTGGGTTAACCTGCGTGAGTTCGGAAACGTTGGGAATCACCATGTCCGTATTCTTGTATTCTAGAACATTATCAATGCCGACCAAATGGTCGATTTCCCTCTTTATGCTCCTGGTAGCTGACGAGAGCTGCGAGACAAAGAGCACCGTGTTGATTGCATAGAGACTTCGGAGAAGCGTCTGGTATTCGTCAATAAGCTGCGTTTGATGTATAACCGGCACAAGCTCAAAGAGACTGGACACAAGTTTGGTGAACTTGATATCTGTAATGGGGATTTTGAAGGATGCTCGGATCGAGAGCTTCAACAAGCTGCTGAGAATGTTGCTCTTGTACTTGATGATTTGCATGGCCAAGAGCTTATCCTCGATGATGTTGTCCAAATCAGATATAAACGACAATAATAACTCGAGCGCATCGTAGACCTCATCAATCGCCAATAAACTCAATAGAAGGTTAATGTTATCCTCCGTGGCTTCTCTGTTGATGGCACACGCCCTGATAAAGTCTTCTGGGCTGAACAACTTTCGAGATTTGCGTAGAAGTTTCTCCGAGTCGTTGACTATTATACCCATGAGAAGAGGCTTGGAAATAGAAACTCCGTGAAGAAGCAGCACCACCTCGGGCGAAAACTCCTCCCCACCTAAGACTGCATACTTGAGGAGTTTCACGCCTTCCTTCATGAGTTCCTCCTGTGAAGATGACAAAAACTTGGTTATTGGGTCGTTAGAGTTGTTGTAGGGGTCGATGGGTTGTGAGCGAGTGGGTGTTTTGATGGTGGGATAAATGGACTTGGAAGGATCCGAAACCTCCCTGGTGTCTCGTTTCTTTGGGGTTTCTCGATGCAGAGCTTCTGCTTGTGGGGGAGCTGTAACACTAAGATTCCTCTGAGAGTAAGTGAGCTGGGCATAATGAGGCGTATCCAGAGACTCCATCTTGACGTCATGGTTTCTCGAAAAAGCACGAGAGTCAGGAACAGACTCCTTCCTTAGCTCGGGCCGATTCCAGGAATGAATCTTATTGTTGATGGGTAGTTTAAGGTTTGGTGGCTCGGAAAAGTGTTTTGTCATGCGGTTTGGCTCGTTGTGATCGGCGGAATATTCTCTAGCAAATGTGCTGGACAGCTCAAGAGACGGCGTGGCCGAAGACGCCTTGAGTCGAGAGTTGCTCCGGGAAATGAGTTGTTTACTTTTAAGCTCCTTGTTCTTAGCAATGATGCTGTCTTTGATTGAAGGCCGAGTTTTTCTTTGCCCATTGGAGGGAGGCCCTGATTTAGCCACGGACGCCGGCTTGGATCTCTCTAATGCTTTCACGGTATTGCTATCGAGTTTCAGTTGGAGTTGCTCAGCTGACGAAGAGGAGATCGAATAGTACCTCCAAAAGGAGTCTTTGGCAGACTGCCTGACTTGCATATTTGGATCAGCAAGCAATCTGACCAACATTTTATCGGCGACTTCTGTAACACTGAGGGATAGCGGATTGTTTGAGCGCAAGAGCACAACCAGGAGCCAGAACCCGGCATAGCTCTTTGTATTGACGCTCTTTTCGAATGCCGTGGACGTGACCCTTTGAAGCACTTTGCCACTAATAGTGCATTGAGACAATATGGCCGATATGGCCACGTGGGAGTTGGAATGAGCCAAGAACTTGGTGCTGGAGCTAAGCTTGATGAGCGTAGGCATGAACAATTCTGCAGCAGAATCAAAAGAACTTCCACATGTGAGAGCTAGTTCCTTGACTAGCTGGCATGCATTCACCGACAACGTCGTGCGTAGAGATAATAGACATTTGCAGATGCCATCTGCCACCTCTTTGATGCAAAATAGTGTATGTGAGCAGTACTTTGACATAGCATTGCCTCGACACAAGCCTCTTAACTGTAGGATGCTT
Organism: Metschnikowia sp. 04-226.1; assembly: GCA_002370245.1. Classification (NCBI taxonomy): domain Eukaryota; kingdom Fungi; phylum Ascomycota; class Pichiomycetes; order Serinales; family Metschnikowiaceae; genus Metschnikowia; species Metschnikowia sp. 04-226.1. The sequence continues at coordinate 373,809 of NLAD01000765.1, forward strand.
TTCTCCCGAAGAGACCAGTTTCTTTCCGTTTCTTTACTGGAAAAAGAGCCCATCATGTCAGATATGAGCCCATCGATTGATTCTGGCGAGTCCACGTCGATTTTCTGCATGGAAGTGTCGTCCTTGAAGCCCGTGAGCGAGCTCAATAGATCCTCGAGTTCCGAAGAGGGCTGGATCGAGTCCGATAATGAAGCCGGAAACGACTCGGGCTCATCCGTGTGTTTCAGGTGAGTCCCAGAAGGATTGATTTCGGCGGCAGGAAACGATGTAGGCGGAGATGGGCGCAAGGAAGACTTGTATTCCGAGCGAGTGGTCTGGTCTAAGGTACTGGGAGCAGCAAATGGAGCAAGTGTAGGAGGCTTTTCAGCGGAGAGCATGGAATCCGTGCCCATGATGGAGGAGCGCAAGTGGGGATCGACATTGTTGGCCTCCAAGATCTTGTGGAGCTCATACTTATGGATGCGGTTGTGCTTGAGCTCATAGTAATTTTCAAGTAAGATTTTGACGTTAGTCACGAGTTTCACATCATCAGAATGTTTAGCAAGAACCTGCGCCAAGGCATGGAGAAACGGATCAAGCTTAAAGTGGGGGTTGATAGCACTGACTATATGATTAAGCCACACCACACATTCATTCACCAAGAGCAGGCTCCGGTTGCCGAAGCCAATTTCAATCACCGCCTGGTCCACACACAGAGGCAGACTCAACCAATAGGCTTCAAGGGCCTTTCGAGCCGCTAGCTTAATGGAAGATCTAGAATCAGCTATGCGGGGAATTAAGATGGGGAGAACGAGGAAACTCTGGGCGGCCAACACCTCTGCTTTTTTATCCTGAATACTGACACGTTTCACCAAGTGACAAACCAAACTGAAAGCCAAAGTATGGAGCGCCGAGTCGTTAGTATCCAACACGATAGAGAGCGACTCGAAGTATTTGGGCACAAACGATAGATCCACATTGTCTTTTTTCACGTGAGCCTTAAGATCAGATATCAAAGCAAACGTCTTGTCGTTGGCGCCGCCTAGGACCACGCTGTAAAGTTGTGTGCCGGAGATGGCCATGGAGCTGAGAAAAGGTGGTGGAGCAGAGACCAAAACAACGGGCTCTGTGATGTGGAGGCGCGAACCTAATAATCGTGCGCCTGTGTGTTTACTCCGAGACGCGAATGCTATCATCTGCTGACCCATCACACCCTTCCATACATATGTCAATGGATCCAGTAATCACCCAACACAAACTATGAAATTTCCTGTATAGTAATTTAAATGGAAAAAAAAAAAGAAAAAAAAAAGGAAAAAAAAGGGAAAAAAAAGGAAAAAAAAGGGAAAAAAAAGGAAAAAAAAAAAACTACCATTGAAATGTAATACTCGTGACTCTCAGACTACTACTAACCTCAACTACCATTAACCTCAACTACCATTAACCTTGACTACTATTAATACTTTGTAGGATGCTCTTTTTCTTAAATTTGAATTGCTTAGAAAATTACCTTTTGAAATTCTCTTGATAATTTTTAATTGATTTGATAGCCATATTCACTAGTATCATTCTCTAGTCTTCTAGTCTTCTAGTCTTGTAGTCTTGTAGTCTTTTGCTCCACTTCACTCCACTCTACCAGTCTTTTATTCTTATCGTATTTAATTGATGTACCTGTAAATATATCAATATTCTATCGTAAGACTAATGTCTTATACTGCTACTCTGCTGCTACATTGGAGAGTATTGGGGATTCACATAGACTTTAGTGCGGAAGTGAGAATATGGTATAATGACTATTACCTGGTAAAATACCTGTACAGAAGTAGTATTCTGTATAGAGTCTACTAAGCTAGTTAGTATAACTGGACTACTAATAGATACTAAATAGAGCACCAATAATAGATAGTACCAGATTATACTACCATACTACTATATTACTATACTAGAGTACTAGTAGAAGACTTTGTTGCATGACCAGTACTGAAAATTAATGTAACATTTGAATGACAGATTTTACCATTTTTGGTCTATAAGATAATCTATGTTTTTTTTTTTTGGAGACATGGAATGTTCTTTCTGAAGACTTTTACGGGGATACTGCATAGAGTATCCGGAGATTTAAGGCAAGGGCTACCACAACCCAAAACCACTGAAAAGGTGCACTCCTACAAGAGCATTGAGCTATTTGAAAAATGTAATGTTAGAGAAAAAATGGAGCTGATAGAAGTAAATGTAGATGTAAATAGTGGTAGTGGTGTTATTACTAGGTGCTATGCAGTACCAGCAGGTACCATACAATATCTGTCATGGTACTACTGTTATCTTACATCTTTTACATATAAATACAGTTGGATTAATACTAACAAAGTATTCAGAAATAGTGCAAATTCTACCATTAAGCCTCTACATAGCTGAGACCTCTTGGCTAGTACCTAGTCCACCTCTCACACCTATAACTACATACTATCTATAATGTAGCAGCTTCGTATGTTTATGAGAAGATTCGTTGAATTAAATGACTTAGAAACTGGAAACAAAGGCGTACAAAAGGATTGTTCACTCCTTGGTAAACACCCAGAGAAGACTTAGAAGCACCACCAGCACGGCCGTGATGAGCCTGGACTCAGTCTTCGTCACCTTATGCAATTCCTGGTTGGTGTTCAGATTATCAGAGAGAGCAACACGCACAGGGTCGGACAAAACGCCCGTTTTCTTGGCTGTTGGCACTTCTTGCTGAGATACCGACGAAATGAGAGCCTCTTCCACGGCATCCACCACCACATCTTGCACGTTTCCGAAAAAGTCCGTGAGGCGAACGGTGCTAACGTCTCGCAGGTATAACTTGGTGCTAAAGCCCGGGTTAGAATGCACGTTTTCAAACGTGTACTCGGCAAAGAGCTTGTCCATGGTGACCTCCGAGTTCTTATCGAGCTTCTCCAAGAACTCCAAGGTGTAGTAGGTGAAACGGTCGATGACCGCCACGCCCACGTCCAAGTCCGAGTGATGCGAGTAAGACGACTCGTCCAATTTGGACGACCCCACGCTGAGAATGTTGGGCGAGTAGATCCTCTCGTACATGGTGTTGGCCTGACACGTGTCGATCATAAAGAAGATCTCCCGATACCGCTTCTTCTCGTGCATTTGCTGAAAGGCATCGGCCAAATCGTAGGCGCCAATCTCCTCGGCATCTTGGAACTTCAAGAACTCGTTTCCTCCGTGGCCTGTCATGTAGATGAACACGTTGGAGTTCTCGTCCGTAAGCAAGCGCTTGCTACGAGGGTGGTTATCGTCCCAGCGGTCGGTGAGAAGACGGATAAAGTTCTCCACCGTCACCTCGTAGCCACGGTAGTCCACCTCGATATCGTTTCCATAAAGATCAATGGCCTGGTCCATATTGTTGAATATAGTGCCTGGGAACGCGTTCCGCGGGTTACAGGCAATATCATCGGCCAACATCAAGATGATCTGCGAGTCGGGAATGCCCATTCGCTTTACTGTCCGGTATAAACTCAAAGTGTTGGCCATGTGTCTGTAATTGAACCAGAAGCGAGAAGTGGACACGAGTACGGCCCAGTTATTGGTGTGGCCCGAGGAGCTGATGACTTTTTCAGCTTCATCCGCAGACACTTCCGTGGCCGCCAAGCATCTGCTTATAAGTAAGAGAAGCCATAGCCCAAAATGACGGAAGTACATGGTTTGACTTTTGGTGGCTTGTGATCACTTGTGTGGTGTAGATGTTTGGTGTAGATGTTTGGTGCGGTGCTCGATCACTGAGAATGTGCAGGTCCACAGAGATCCTCTCCAACACCATTCGCATTTCACCCCTACTACTCCCACATCAACCCCTACATTAACCCATACATCAACAACACTCCACACATCAAGACATGCATCTATTTTTAACCTAACAAATCAATGAAGTGTCTTGGAAATCATCAACGTGTCTATTTGTACCATCTCTGTTCTGATTCTAGTCTTAAGTGGATGGTCTTGAGGCCACACCTTAACAAATCGTGACCAAATAACCTAATGGTAAGATGATGACGATTCTGCATTTAGCAATCTGATATATTGGTCATGTTATGAATGTTTAAGTATGAGTATGGACTAGTGTCAGGAATGGTTCAGGATTGGTGTTGGTGTTGGTGTTGGTGTTGGTGTTGGTGTTGGTGTTGATGGTGGAGTTGGTGTTGATGGTGGAGTTGGGTGGTGGCGTGGCGTGATTTTAGTGTTGATTCGGTGTGCGACTACATAATTTCAGCATTTGATGTGCTCGAGAAAACCAAGTGAGAATCTGTGAGAATTGAGAATCGGAGACCAAGTGGGAAATCGATTGGGAAATCGCGTGGTCGCGGGCACGAATGCGAAGGGCATCTGCGTCTGAGGTATGAAGTAAGTAATAGACAGTCTAGTAAGTAATAGACTGGTGGTGTACTTACTCTGTTACTACTTCAACAATACCTGTTACTCACTATACAGACTACTCATACCAATACCATCAGACAACAGCACTTATATTAAGTGATACTAACATTTACCAAACGTTGGCCGAAGAAGACTCTCATTTTCCTATACTTTATGGAGGATCAAAAGTTAATGTTCATGTCTGCAACTCATGATACGTATCGGGATTTACTAGTTTTTCATCGATACGAAAACTAAGAGATGCGTTGAAGTATAAATTTTGGATGGATTTTGTGATTTGGGAGTTCAGTCCTAAAGAATGTGGTGTATTTCTTAATGATCCGTCCGCAGCTTCACCGGTAACTTTGTTCCGACTTTTTTCCTCCAAATCACCATTACTACTACTACTAACATCTAGACTCTGTTTTCATCTCCTCAAAGACCTGGACTACAATCTTGAGCATGGATGTCTTTGATGGCCCGACTTTGGCTGCAAAATGTGGTGATTCTTCTTCATGTTAGTACATTGTGAGTATACGGCTGAATACTACAGTCTATGGGACTATAGATGGATTAGTTCCATATACCCAGAACTAGACTTTCTATTGCTAGTCTTATACTGTACTATATTACCAGACTATTTTAGTAAAGCTCAGACAGTGCTCTTCTTTACTACACTATACGTATATTCCTAGAACTGGAGCTGTATTGCAGGAAATGGAACGGTCGGAACTCGCACCAGCACATTCTATGTGCTCACTTTATAAGCTCCACCACCATAAGTTCACCTTTAAAAACTACCATTGAAACGGCCGGAATTCCAGCATTCCAACAAACCTATCTTTATATCCATACGACGAAAAAAGCGTCGTTTGCGTTGGGCCTTTTTCGGCTGAGGTAGCCTGGTGCACGGGTCTTATTTGCACCCATCTACCCCATTCCGGGGTTCCCAAGCCCATTCCGAGTTACCACCAGACCCAACCACAAGATTAAGTTCGTTGGTGAACTCAACCTATGGATAGGCAGAAACTCATATACCACACTGATATTATGTAGAGTATTGGTTATGAGCTGATCACTGAGTATTCGTCAAGAGGTAATTTCCTGGTATAGAGAACTTTGTATCAAGCCATACCGTATCTTTCCAATGACCTTTTCGAACCAGGTCCAGAAAAAATGGTTTCCGGTTCGATATTCTATTAAACCCGAGCTGAAAGGTCGAATTATTAAGCTGACCGAAAGAACGACTTATTCGTTTTTTTTTTCTTTGGACCTGACTACTCCAAACTGCTCAATGCTTCAGGCTCGGAGGGCTGCAACTTTTCGAGCTGTTTCGTCAAGCGCAGTTTATGGTTCTGTTGTTGCTTGGTTAGACCAAGGAGCTTCTGCAATTCCCACCGCACCCATAAACTTTTCACAGAATACCTGGCAGCGAAGATAAGCAGCGATGCTCTCACCATGGGGACTGCAGAAAGTATCTCCCTCAAGGATTCCACACTTTCTGACCCATATAGAGTCTTCACCTGGGCTTTGAGAAGCGATATTATGCAATCGACCTGCCGACTGGTCACCAGTTTCTGTCCATGCCTAGATGGTTTATACCGGAACTCACGGCTTTTGATGGTGTCCGCCGAGGCAAGCATGCTAGTTAAACTGCCGGAGTTGACAAGTTCCTTGCGTATGCGTCCTATTTTGTACTTCCTGGCTGCTCTCTCGGAGTTCAGCAATCTGCGCTCCATATAAAGAGAAAACAGGCCGTCTTTTTCGCTCCGCTCAATGGTGCAATACTCATCGTTGGAACCTAGTTGGAGTCCCCACACGTGGTATTCAAGCCGAACCCAGTCATAGAAGTTTTCTCTGAAAAGAGTAAGTGTATCGTCGGTATCGGTGTTGGCGATACCGCTTTTGTTGAACATTGAAGCAAAGCCGTCGACTGATTCGAAAACCACATCTTGGGCTGCGATTTCATTCTGAAGCTGAAGCGTTTGGTCAACACTTAAAGCCCGTGCATTTGCTGCTGCTATAGTCTCGGCTTCGCTCAACTCTTCCTTTTCTTTTTTTAGATCCTTGAAGGTCTTTTTGGAGAAATCATGACCATCCTGAAGTCCAAACAAGAGCGGCACTGACAGCACTCCCAACTTCATGGTTCCAGCCAAGTCGATGATATGGCAATAATCCTTTCCCTTGTGCAAGCGCAAACCACGGCCGATCATTTGTGTCAAGAGAGGCCTTGATTTGGTGGGTCTAGCCAAGATCAACGAGTCGATGTTGGGAATATCTGTGCCCTCGGTAAAGACAAGCACATTGCAAAGCACCTGGATTTTGCCTGCTTTGAAGTCGTCCAAAATGGCTTTTCGCTCGTGCTTGACTGTGTTCCCCGTAACGTACTGTGCATTGACACCATTGGCCTGGAGAACTCCACAGAGTGTTTTGCAATGCTCCACATCCACACAAAAAACCAATGTAGACTTGAGCAGGTGCTCCTTCTGAAGCTTTTTGTAAGCCAAGGTCACCTGCAAATTGATGTTTTCTCTGTTCACGGCCTCCGATAGCTTAGATGGCATAAAGTCACCTCCAGAAACCTTGACATCATCGAGGTCAAGATCCACCTTCATAACTGAAAAACGAGCGTCACACAACTCACCCTTGGACACCATCTGGAAGATGTTTCGTTCATAAACCACTTTCTCGAAGACCTGGGCCAAAGCCATTCCGTCGGATCGCTCGAACGTGGCAGTGAAGCCCAAAACAGGGATTTTCAGGTCTTCAAGCGCCTTGAAATAGTTGAGAATCTTGGTCCACGAACTTGCTGTGGCATGATGACACTCATCAAGAATAATGGCCTTGAATTCATCTGGATTGTACTTACTAAGCCTCGACATTCGGACTAATGTGGGGACCGAACCAATGATAACATCTGCATCTTCCGAAGGCGTAAGTTTATGCATATCGATATCCACCCGCATGTTGGGGTTGACCTCTCTTATAGTTTTTGCGGCCTGTCGAATCAACTCCTCTTTATGAGCCAAGACCAAGGTCCTTGTGCGGTTTGGGTTTTCCCCCTGAATCTGTGGAATAAGGTGGGAAATCACCACGGTTTTCCCTCCGCCAGTGGCAAGCACCACTGCAGGTCTAGAGATGCCGGAATCTAGTGCCTCAAGAACGTTGTTCACTGCGGTGACCTGGTAGTCACGTAGCTTAATTGGGACCGCAGGAAGAGCTGCTGCAAGACTGCTCAAGTTCATGAACTTGCCCCGGACTGTTTTCCGGCACATTGCTGCGGATGGAGCTCTAGCCAACATGGATCAACAGTGTGTCTGGACCGTGTTTCAGTTGATCTTTGGAAGGCCGCGTGTATGGTTCAACGCATCACGTGATAAGTAAGTACAGACCATCAAAGACCAGAGCGTACCCCAGGACATCGAACACTGTAGCATCGTGTAGATTTGGAATAGTCACCATGGAATTAAAGCTTAGGAGCCCTGGATTGATTTTTAATAACACGTGGGTGTGGTTCACGAAAGTAATTTTAGATCACACTATCTGACTCTTGTTAGTCTCTTAAGTCAGCTGCGGAAACCAGTGTAACTGCAAGGGAGTCTTTAAATAAGTATGGTTTTTCAAGGAACCATGTAATTAATATAAATGTTAAGAGTGATAAATTGAGTTCCAAGGTAATTGCCTTATTGAGAGGGCTCATTGAACTCCAGACAAGAGTTATGAAGCTAATTGTAATTTTTGTTCAAACCGACTGATCAAGGAAGACTCAATAACCTTCACAATTGTTTTTGCCTGAATAAGACATTGCTCTTAAAAAAGAGAGCTTGGTGAAATGTTGAATTCTTTCTTTCTGTGTACTTGATCAATTGAAACACATTCGGAAAAACAACATGTCTGTAGGAACTAGACCCAGTCATTCTTCTCGTGGCACCCAACCCAAGCTCAGCCAAATTAAATTTTAAGCATTCTTCAGTCAAATACTCACTAAATAATACAGTCAAGTATTCTCTTTGTATATCCGTCAAGTACCGGTTAGTACTAAGCTATTACGTCAGTCCTGAACCAAGTTAGTAAGAAGTATGAAGTAAGAACTATGAAGTAGTAGAAAAAAATTCAGAACTAAAAAGCATCGACACTTTGGGTAAGTAGCATTATCATTAATCAGAAAGTCCAGGTTTCTCAGATTGGCTAGTCTTTTTCTATTGTTTGGAAAAAGGGGAATGCGCTGCCTTTTATATTTCGCAGCATATCTGTCCTGCATGGCTGGTGGCTGCAAATAAACAGGGCGGGGTGAGAAAAGGGAATTGTCTATGAAAGGACCTCCTCCCACCTCGCAACTTATTCTTCACTTTTCGTTATCAATTACTCTTTCTTATTTTCCACAATTCAACTTGTTTCGTCGGTCCTTCTTCTCTTCAATTATGGGCGTTGAAACTCGTATCTACTAAGTCATAGATTTGAGTCACAGACAACACTTACTTACAAACCATGGAAGACTACTTCTTACTTACTGACAATAATAATTACATCCCATTTCTGTGTCAATATACTAGTCTAACTCCATCACTAACCATCACTCAACTCTTCCATATATCCACTCTACATCTCTTATAGATGTTATGGTAGTAGTGGTCTGAGTTCTCCACCTTGTCCACGTTATCAGGCTCTGATGGATCAGCTGGCTTCACACTGAGCACTGCATAACTGCCGTCTTCTCTAGACGCATCCTTGGAGGGCCGTATGAACTGGCCTGGGTTGATAACCACCACGCCTCGCGTGACCTTGGCAAAGAACTTCAATTCCGATGGAAGAATCACAATGTCGGGTAGCGAGTCTGATAACTCTGTGAGCCCCGAGTATGGCACTTCTAGACATGCACCTCCAATGTCAGTCTCTGCAAGCTCTTCTGCCATGAGTCCTTCTCTAAAATTGGACATGTCTTCCTTTTCCTTCTTTTGGGTGTTAGCAAACTTTATGGAGCCGGGGAACACAGGGTAGTACCTTCTCTGCTGGAAAATATGGTTGGCGATGCGGTCGAATCGGTTGGACGAGACTTTGCTATTGCCTGAGTTGTTCAATTTGTGCACATCCTTCAAGTCCTTGAATACATCCACGTTGGACGTTCCAAACATCACCTCGTTGATAGAAAACCCACTGGGGTTGGGGAAACACTTAAAGTTCTTGGGTAGCCCGAGCTTCTTCCGGTCAAATGGCGTCTGTGGGTACGAAGCATGTTTGTTGATGGCATCAGTTTGCGAGGGGATCAAAATCACCTGAATTGAAGAGTCGATGTCCTTTAAGATTGGCGCAACAAGGCTCTTGAAAAGCTCATCCAAATTCCTGGGCTGTTGCTGTGCAGGCACACCCTCTAACTCGACATCGCCCAGTTGCACGGCTTTATTGGATAAGTCGAGGAACGGCCCAAGCAAAATGACCACCTGCGGCCTGATGGATGTGTTGATGAGCTCCACTAATGAGCGGAGTTTATTATAGTTCAAAACCTGCAGGTTGGAGAAAGGCCCAGCAGCAACAAAGACCTTTGAGGATTCCTTCGAAGAATGGTACTCGTTCAATTCTGGGAGAGAAGAAACAGGAGCACCAAGCAGTGGCAATTCAAGCACCTCGTTGACCACAAACGTCCTCCCTGTTGGGTTTCTACCCTTGAGTGCAACAATCTGGCCGGGGAAGAACGAATACTCGGTGAGAGACGACAAGTCCAACGGAATACGTTGTCCGATACCACCCAAACGGGAAGTTTCCAAGTAAAGCGACTTGTCGTTCAAAACCTGGAGTTTCAGGGCATCATAGAGCGGAGAATCGGGGACAATCCGTCCACAGCAGATGACATCGAACTGGGAGCTCATACACGGGTTGCTCAACAGAAGGCCTGTAGATTTATAGGCCTCCAGGATCTGCAGACTCACGGAATCGATTTGCTCGTCCAAAACGTCGGCACTCTCGAGAAGTTTCATGGCCATGGTTCTGAACTTGAACTTTTCAGCGTCAAAGTTGGCGGAAAGCTGGACTTTTTCAGCAAAAGACGAGAACTCCAACTGTGGGTTCAACGACTCCACAATAGTATTGGATTCAGCAGACGCAGGGGCCTTTTTAGGGCTGGACATGAGGTCTGCCTGAGAGCTTTTCATAGCACCTAGACCCGTTTTGGACGGAGAAGAGTTGGGTTCACTGGCCAAATTGGGTTCACTTGCCAAACCAGATTCACTGAGTAAATTAGGTTCACTCGACAACGTGGGCCTTTTCCTCTTGAGCTGGGGTGTTCGAGGAAGCGCATTTCCAGGACTAGACGAAAAGTCCATCATTTGTCGTTTGGCAGAAACATCCCGGACCTTCTTCACGGCTGGAGTCCTTCTCTCATTAGAGTTGAATATGGATTCTTGCAAATACGCCTGGAACTTCTCGATTCCAGCAGGACTCACGTCCAAGTCACCGTTTTCTTGCGTCACCACAAACGACTCCCACTGGATGAAGGTGTCATCGTTGGAGAGATTGTACAAGTTTTTGAGGGCCAGGAGTTTGGAGAGCACATGGTCATCACGTACGCCGAATTTCTTAGCAAACCAGTCCTTGGTGCCGGCATCGGTTTCAGCTGGCATGTCTGGGGAGTAGCTAAGAAGAGAGCAGTGATTTACGCGTCGCGTACTGTGGTGGGCACGTGCACGCGTCACCCAGACCAATCATCACCATCACCAATCCACCAGAATGCAATCTATTCATAGTATATATGTTGTAAAAATATAATACTTGTAGAGACTGTGAGTCTTTTAGAATTCTATTTATCTATACTCTAGTGTATCTAGTCTAGACTCTATGTTATGCCTGTACTAGACCTGCACCTATTCCTATGATTGACCTATACCATACTATAAATCTCACGCTAAATGTGACATTCACTGTACTATAACATGAAAACCTGTGTATATTCTATTCATACTGTATAAAATGGTTTCTGAATGTTTCAGGATGTTTCAGGATGTTTCAGGATGTTTCAGGATGTTTCAGGATGGTTTCATGTAGTAACCATGAGTGCGCATACCACTAGTGTCTGAAACACACCTATATGCCTTCATTATTTCGAAAAGACACTGAAAGATACTCAGATCAATTAAGTTTTTTTAAAATAAATGTCTAAAATTCCGGATTAAATAAAATGATTCTGGATTAAATAAAATGATTGGGTGAACCTTTTAAGATTTGAACTGGGAAGAGTGGGAAGTATGAATGGTCTATATGCAGGATCCGGCAACACCTACAGTCCTAATCTACATCATACCATCTTTCTTTTTTGCTGTCAGTAAAAATTGTAAGCCATTCCCAATCACTCAGACTCTCGGCCAAGTCTCCAATATTTATCTATAGTCTATTTTGTCAGATCTTATTATGGTGTACTGTTCAATTCTCATAAACAATAGTCTCCATAATACTAACTCCCTCTACTCTACTAATTCCAGTTTCCAGAAGAATAATAAACACAGTAATATTTATATTAGTCTAATATTTATAGTTGTCTAATATTTATAGTAGTCTAAAGGTATAGTACAGTGTATTGGTACATTGAGTAGTGAGTAGTGAGTAGTACAGTATACGAAAGTAGTCTAGTGGTAGTCCATACATAATATAGTACATAGTTATTATACTTCCCAACAGTCCATATCTTGTTATATTTCATGGAAGTTCATGACTCACTTGGAGTAACCCAATATATTTAAATAGACACAATCATTGATTTTTGATGGTCTGTCCTTAGGTCTTGGAGTAGATCTTATGATTGACAGAATTGTAGAATTGACAGAATTGTAGAATTGTAGAATTGTAGAGTTGACAAAATTGACAGAATTGACTGACAGAATTGACAGAATGAAATTGGTCTTTCAGTGACTATACCTTCTTCATTTCTGTGGATTCCCTTGCTACACATTCAAATCTTCCAGTTAATCCGGGAGTGGGAGATTTTACAGTGCATCCATTTGTTTCACCACAAACACTCAGTATAGAGCATAACCTCCTCCGATAGATAGTAGAGTAGCATAGTCGTAGCATAGTCGTGGCATAGTCGTGGCATAGTCGTGGCATAGTCGTGGCATGGTTGTATCAATCCAGTACACTGTAACATTCAGTCTGTTATATTAATCTTTGCCATTCTTGATATCCAAGAAGTGACACTTCTTGTTATTCTACTATTACAATAGTCTACTGGTATGCATAGTGTAGTATATATTATAGTCTAGTGGTAGTAGGTAGTAGTTTGATGACTTCTAGATAGTTGGACAACTTGATTTGAGTTTGAAATGCATTCTTCAAGTCAAAATACTCCATGAAAACCCAAGCACTCTCTTGTGAAAACCCAAGCACTCTCCAGTGAAAACCCAAGCACTCTCTAGTGAAAACCCAAGCCCTCTCTAGTGCTTGCAATGATTTCTCTTGTGGTCTTGAATTTCGCTGTATTGCTTTGTCGTTCTGTCTCTTCAAACCTCTTCGGCCTTTTTGGATTACCAGTAATTTATAGTAGTAATAGTACAGTAGTAGTAATAGTACAGTAGTAGTGGACTATGCTCTACACTGAATATATTCAGTAGGTTGTGTCCTGACTCTACTGACTGTAGTATAAAGCATATTCTTTTCTCTATAAAACGTTGCTATAGATTCTCTACATATAATCTATTTGGCCTCTCTACCATCAACTTTCTACTCTCTCCCTTTAAATCTCCACTCTTTACTCTATACTATAAACTCCCCTACTACTTACTCTAAATTCTCTACTCTCTACTCTATAATCTCTACTCTATAGTATAATACTAATTAGACTCTTATTATGTATCCTCTATATTCTCTATACTAAAGTAATCTCTCTACCCCCTACTCTCTGTTACTTAGTCTCTGCTACTTAGTCTCTTCTACTTTGGCTGTCTACTCTCACTCAGTACTTGGGTGTACGAGTCTTGATTTACATTTGGAATAGAGAACTGAAGATCTGAGGTTAATTGGAAATATTCTCTTGCTGATTACTACTAATAATTGAATACTACTAATAATTGAATACTACTAATAATTGAATACTACTAATAATTGAATACTACTAATAATTGAACACTACTAATAATTGAACACTACTGTAAAGGATATTAAGAAGAGTTGGTGTGGAGTACAGTAATAGCGTACGAATACTTGTGGACTGGTTCTGGTGAGGAAGGTCTATACCTATACCCATTTTCATTTATTCTATACTTATACCTATACCTATACCCATACTACATTCCTGACTGAGCTATTATATGTTTCTAATTCTCTAGATCCACCAATTGGGACCCTAATGATCCCCTAGCTCGGTTGCTTGACTATACTGACTTATATTGGCGAGTGTTAGTGTCTATTAAAGATCTGCGAGGCTTATTCCTCTTTTTCGGCCTTCTCCGTCTCCTCGTTCTCCTTCACTTCTTTCTCCCCGTTCTCCTTCTCCTCGTTCACCTTCTCCTCCTTCACGTCCTCGTTCTCCTCCTTCACGTCCTCGTCCTTGTCGTCCTTCTTGCCCACGTTTCTCATCTTCTTTCTGTTGTTGTCCTTGAAAGAATTGCGTCTTTTGGTCACATCGTTGACGCCAAATCTCTTGCCAGACTCGCGCATTTGCCTGAACGTCAAGAGCGACATCTTCTTTAAAAGATCCTTCTTGTCTTCCACCTTGTCCTCCGTGACGATTCCATCGTTGTAGTTGACCGAAACACTCAAAAAGTACTCTGCATCCTCAAGCGTGTGGAACTCCACGTCAACCACGCCAAAAAACTCCTTGTTGGCTCTGGATCTGATCCGACGAATCGAACACACGCTCTTTTCCTTGGGCAATTGGGGCACGATCTTGGTGTTGAACCAGCTCTCCACTTCCTCCTGGCTCAATTCCGTGGGGAAACCCTCAATGTGCACGGAGTTTCTCTTGCGGGTGTTTTTGATCTCGCTGAACTCCTTCAATGGGTCCTTCCTCTTGATCAGGTCTTCGTTGGGGGATAACGTGAGCTTGTCGGATTCCTTCAATGCAGCAATCACCCTCTCTTCGGGCCGGTATTGTCTCATCCGGCCAAAGGTCAAGATGGTCTTCAACTCCACCCAGCCATCGTTGGCCTCGTAGATTCTCCATAAGAACTTGTCCGATTGGAGGTTGGAGTCAGAGAAGTAGAACTCCACCTGTTTTCTGACTTTTTCGTCGAAGTCGTTGCCGGTGTATACGGAATCGGTCATGGTGAGTGCGTGTGCTCCGTGAGAAGTATGAGTACGTGAGATGTGAGAAGTCCCAAGTACGTATGGTCCGATGAGATGTTAGTCGCACTGCTTTTCAGAATTTTTTCGAACCGGCCTGCGTGGACTGCAGATATAGCCCCAACCATGGGGTAACATCCTTTTCCAGAGACCTGGGCTACCATTAAGTAAAGCTAGTAGTAGTATTGCTCCATAGAGGTTGATGGTGAATCATTGTTATTGTTTCATTTGTACCATGAAAGCTTCTTTTAGGAAAGATACTCAGATCTGTCCAGCAGAGAAATATATGTTTAATTGATTTTCTGGAACCTTCCTAATTTCCAATTTTCCAATTTTTCAACAAAATCCGTGATAGTTTAGTGGCTAGAATTACCGCTTGTCGCGTGGTAGACCGGGGTTCAATTCCCCGTCGCGGAGCTTTCTTTTTTCGCATCCGAACCTCTGGTTTTCTTACTCCATGTTTCGCTGTGTTAGAACAGTCCCAAAGCAAGGCTTCTTCTTCCACCCCCTCTATCCTACAAAATTCGAAATTCACATCCAACCGTCACATTACATTGAAAACACTAGAAACATCCACATGTCGTACCCCCAGCCCACTCCAGAGAGACAGCAAGAGCTCATTCACAACTACAACCACATCTTGAGCCAGGTCAACAGCGCCGCCACGTCCCAGCCCGTGACCCTAGTGGCGGTGTCCAAACTCAAGCCCGCTTCCGATATCATGGGTTTGTACAACCACGGAGTCCGGCATTTTGGCGAGAACTACGTCCAGGAATTGGTGGCCAAGGCCAAGGAACTCCCCAAGGATATTAAGTGGCACTTCATCGGAGGCTTGCAATCGGGCAAATGCAAGGACTTGGGCCGTGACATCGAAAGTCTTTATGCGGTGGAAACCATTGATTCCTTGAAGAAGTGCCAGAAACTCCAGGCTGCCCGTGCTCTGTCGGGACTTCTGCCCATCAATGTGTATTTGCAGGTGAACACATCCAACGAAGACCAGAAATCGGGCTATAGGCTAGACAAGTTGGATGAGGTCTATGAGTCGGTGGAGTACCTTCAAAAAGAGGCCACGTGTTTGAATTTCCTTGGTTTAATGACAATTGGCTCTTTTACTGAGTCTAGCTCCGAGTCAGGCATCAACAAAGACTTTGAGGCGTTGGCAGAATTGAAGCGGATTTTGGCTGAGAAGTACCCGTCCGTTGCTCTTGAATTGAGTATGGGCATGAGTGCTGACTTCACTACTGCCATTGCTCAAGGCTCCACCAGTGTGCGTGTGGGCAGCTCCATCTTTGGTGCCAGACCCCCCAGAAACGGCCACTAACCAATACTACTATGGGATTACAATTATAAATCGGAATGTTGCTGTGATTCTGGGACTACGCCAGCTTTAACTACGTGCAGCTTTAACACGCGTGCTGTGTACTCTGTAAGTGACTATTGTAGTTGGCAGATTATTTTTTAGGTAATGTTCACTTACTCTTGAAGATCTTCTTCAAGCTCTTCTTCTTGGAGGGCTTGGCTTCCTTCAGCATAACAGAGTCCGACAGCTCGCCAGAAGGAGGACCAGATTCACGGTCCTTCGAGCCCGAGGTGGTGGTCTTGCGTTCACCAGTCTCCGTCTTGCTCAGCTTCCTTTCAACTTGAGACTCTTTCTGGCTCAAATTCTTCTCGGAATTCTTGGCCTCGTTTTGATTTAATCTCCTCTCAATATCCTTGACATCGTCCATTGAAATATGGTTGTCTCCATCAATGATGGCCTGTTGTGAAGGTCCTGCATCGCTAGGCACGTTGATGATCAGGTCTCCGGTATTCATCTGCGACTCCAAGGTGTACTTCAGAGCCAATTCCTTCTTCTTTTCCTCCAACTCCTTCTTCTTGTGCTCAAGCTCACTCAACCGGTCCGACCTTTTGGTTAAGGACAGTTTGTCTGCAGACGCCACGCCAGTGGAGGTTCCAGAAACACCTTTGACATTTTGTTTGGGTTCTTTGGTGCTGGGCTCAGTACTGGCCTTGGTATTGGCATTTTGGGCCTCCTTCTCTGCATTCACTTGTCTCTCTTCAACCTTGGCTTGCTTCACCACTTGTTCGATTGGCAAAGAGTCCCAATCGGGCGTTGTGGTGGAGATCTTCTTGGATTGCACCTTCTCTCCGAAATAGCGTTTTCTCAAGTCAATGTCATTCTCAGCAAGGCTGTTCTTGATCTCCGGCTCCGACTTGAAGCTCCACAGAAGCTTGGACCCTAAGTAGACCAACGCAAAGAACAAGTGCTCCGAAATGAACAACACAACAATCAACCACGTGGTAGATGATACATTGATGCTGGCCTTGCTAAGCGCAAACTGGCCCAAAGTCTTGGGAGGCTGGGTGCCGTGACGGTAGAAAGCAGTTACCAATGGAGACACGATGGAGCCGATCCATGCCAAGGCCAAGAACGCAATATCCCAAGGGTGAATGGAGTCCACTCTACGTGGGGCCGTGGGAGAGAAGTACTTGCCGTTGGTGAACCTCAAAGTGTCCAACTTGAAAGTAAGCACGTTGAACACAATGGAAATAAGGGGAGCAAGAGTCCACACGGGGCCAAACAACGAGAGGTATCCAAACTGAATGGCCAAGCGTTTGTAGTCGGCACTAATATGGTGGCCGGGCAATTCAATCACGTGGCGGACCTTTTGCAACCATTCCTTCTCCTCAGGTGCATCTTCGGGAAGAGCAAGTTCTTTCTTACCCAAAACCTTGGCAGTAAACAATTTTTTACCATGAGAAATTGCCAATGGCAATCCGTACCCCATGATCAACTGGATGACCTGGCTGGTGACAATAAAGAAGAAGAACTGCGCATTGAGTCTTCCCTGGTTGAAGGTGAAGTCTCTCTGCGACTTGAGCTTGGTCAAGTACTTGTACATGTACCGGTCGGTTCTCACAGAGGATGCAATAGAATATTGAATCACCGGTAAGTATGGCTGGATGAGGTGGGCAAATGGCAAGTAGATGAACGAGGTGATGAGCAAAGGAGCATAGCTGGTCAAAAAGGCCAACGAGAACGACTTGACGATGAAAGAATTATCGCGTTGATAACAGTTATCGTGATTCTCCCATGCCAAGAACTTCTCTGAAACAATACCAAAGATAATAGTCAACACTGGAACGAACACAGTGATGAGAACGGTGGGTGTGAGCACCAAGAGCTTGGCTCCTGGACCATCATAGATCTCCGACAAAAAGATCTCCAACACGAAACAAGCCAATTGGTAGCTCACAAGCACTCCTGCGAACGCTAAGCCAACAGGCACAAAAGCCAACTCCTTGGCAAACCTGAGGCCACTTTTCTTATCATTTTGCACGTCAGAAGACGAACTTTCTTGGTTCTTGGCAATGTTGGCATCGTGCTCCTCCACCAAGTGGGAGTTTTGCACGCCCCACGTGTTGGTCAAGACACGTTCTCTGCGTTTCCAAGAAATGTAGAAACCCACCGTCCATGCAAGGTTCACGAACGCAAACGTCATAGAGTACTGCTTGGACTTAAGATAGGCCACTATACCGAAAACGGCCAAAATCGATAACGCACCAATGTAGAACTTCAAAAACTCAAAGTACAACGCTACCTCCGACCCGTAGAGACTAAAGAACAGCGACGTGGACAAACCAGGAGAAAGAGCCGCCTTTTTACCCCAGTCAGCAACACTTTCCCCAGCCAAATATCCACTTACCGGCATGATGGTCTGCACAAACAGCCATTTATCCTCACCAGGAGTGATTTCCAAGCCTTTGCTCTGTTTTGGGTTGGTCAAGTAGGAGTGGATGATGCGGAGACGGTCAGTAGTAGAATCGGCCTGAGCCGTAACACCAAACTGAAGGCAATTGATCATATCCTTGCGCAAGAGCTCTTCATACTGTTTATTGGACAACCGAGCAAATACAAGCGTGGAGAGTTTCAGGCCAGGTCTAGCCTGGGTCTCGAACCCTGCGTCTTGTAAAACACCCACGAGTCTAGCCAAGTTAGTTTCATGGCCATGGCCCTCTTTGACCGAGAAGACAAAGTCTGAATTCAAGATACTCATGTTCAATTCCCGAAATCAGATGTATTTGAGTGGATTCAACTGAAATCAACTGGAATGGACAGAATTGGACAGAACTGGACAAAAACTAGACAGATAATGAACAGAGCTGGACAAATAATGGACAGAGAAGCCTCAATCGTGCTTGGTCAATTGGATTAGCCGAAAAGGAAACGTAACGATTTCGTGAGCCGTTGTCCGTGAAATGTTGTGCTGTAGGATTTAAGCCGAGCAACGCACAGCCAAGGACTCCATTGCTGTGGTGGGAGGCACGGGTGTGTGGTTACCGGCTTCAGGTACGGAACATCACTATATGCCGGAGCCACGTAATAACCGAGCAACCGAGCCTGCTAGGACGCGAGTCCCTGCAGACACAGCCATGTTTATATGACATGGGAAAGAATAGCAATGAAGATCGGCGTCAAAAAAAAGAAAAAAGTTTATGCAGCTTGAGCTTAAAGTACTGCAGACAGTCGGAGAGTTATGGCCTACTATATAAGTATTTGCCTTTCCTTGTCATGTTTTGGGCATGCTGTTTGCGACCATACCACATTCTCACCATCACTATTTGCCTTCATTTTCTCTCTCTTTGTCTCTCTCTTTGTCTCTCTCTTTGTCTCACTCTTTATTTCACATTCTCAACCCACACAGTAAAAGCCCAGGTGAACAGACATGGCAACACGTTATATACATAATAACTGTGTGGTTTTGTGGTTCTGTTTTTGTGGACAAATTCTTTGATTACTAATGCTTTCTTTTGTAAACAAATCACATGATACATGTCTGTTCGTTTATACTTGGTTCTTATATTCTTACGATCCCGCACCTCAAATTCATTCCCGTGAGTTCAGACTATTATTTATAGATTATATTTCAAGTCCACTTAACTCATAATTCTTCATACATTTGTTAATAATCCGCTAACTCAATCTATAATACCAGTTATACTAGACAACCATGTGGATTACTGATTGCTAGTGATTTGTAGACAGACCACCCGTTTAACATGACGTTAGGATGACTTTAAATAACACCTTGGATGGTGCGGCTCGGCTTTGACATTATGTCTGCCATCCAATGCAGTCACGCTCAGCAATTCTAAAGACTCTGACGCGGCCACTCTTCATATCTCCAAATTTATACGACTCCTTCTTGGCCACTCCGCTGCGGTCGGTTTCCACCACCCGCACCTTATCTTTCTTTGCATCGTACTCGGTCACCACTGCACAGTAGATCTCGCTTCCTTCGCCTAAAACCACACTCTTGGAGCTGAGCCCGCCAAGACCCTTGTGGCTGGTGAACTTGGCCGTTTTCATACACAACACGTCTCCGGCCCGGATATCGTCCACATGCGTCACGTGCCCGTTGTTGTTCTTGTATATGGTTGCACCGTAGCCCTTTTCCCCAATGGGCAAAATCACATTGGGGTAGTTGGTCTTCAATTTGGTGAAAATCTCTCTGAGCAACCCACCGCTGACTCTGCTGCCGATCAGAGCTTGTGCCAAGTCTGAACTGTGCACTCCCAACTTGGTGCTGTATTCATGCAACACATCTTTCCGAATTTGGGGCTCATCTCTGGTATCGAGCTTAATCACTTGCACTGAGCTCCTTGGATCATCGCTCTGGTACATCAATTCAATGACAAGTTGCGAGAGATCGTAGAAAAGAATGTAATAATCTTTGTAGATAACTTGGCGGCCATCTCTCTTTTGAATCACATGCTCATCAACCTCGAACCTTAAATCACTTCCGAGTTTTGCACCCAACGAATCTGGAACGTTGCTTTTGATCCACCAACCTGAAGTTTCTTGGAGTTCCTCAAGCTCTTCCTTCACTTGCACCAAATGCACTGATGCTTGGTCCAGCTCACTCTTGGTGCGCGTGCCAAAGTCATGAGATCTGCGCAGGTGGAAATCGACCGAGTTGCGTTTGATTGACCCGGACGTCGAGGTTCTCCTTGGCACATTCGGAACCGGCGCCGATGGTGGTGATATGTGAGAAAAGGTTTGTGATTTCTCTGTGGCTTTGAAGTGTGGCTGAGTCCCTGAAAACTCAGGACCATCGGAAACAAACTCATCGTTAACCTGAAGTGGCGCAGACACTGGGACTGGTGGAGGGGCATTAGGCAATGGTGGCAGTTGATGGAAGTTGCGTTCCACACTTGTAGGCACAGCATCCGTAGGTGGAGGCGGTGGGGGTGCCTTCTTTTCACCTTGAGAGGGCTGAGCAGGTGCAGGAATTGGAGGTGGCACTCTTGGAACTTCACTCTTATTTTGATTTTCGAATGTTGGTGGGGGGACTGGAGGAGGAGCCCTTGGGAGGTCCTTTCCTTTGCTTTCAAATGTTGGTGTTGGAACTGGAGGAGGCTGAGAACGAGTTGGGGGTTTAGGGGCAGCATCACCAAAAGCAACTGGAGGTTGAACAGGTTCACGATCAGCTTCAAGAAGATTAGGGTGTTCCGAAGGTTTAAGTGTGGTCAGATCCGATTCGTCCGACAGAGAGAATGAGTCAACTCGAGCCAAGGGGGAGTCTGCAGGAGGATCCACTTCACCATGTAAAGAAGGTTTATGAAAAGTCAGTGAATGGCCTGGTACCCCGCCAGCGAAAGGCGCTTTTACTTCGATTGACGGAGAGACAACCTCGTCTTCTGGAGGCACACCACCCCGGTCGGAGATGTCTTCGTCAGCTTCGTAGCCCGTGACCTCTCCATCGTGCAAGTTGTCAGGCAACTTCAGAGCCAGAATAGGCAAAGAGTCAGTCTGAGCCAGGGGCAGGGGGGCCAAATTACCGTCCGAAGCAACTGGCTTGGGGGGATCTAACCCGAATCCTGGAACTGGGGGAGCCACAGCTGGTGCTGGTGCTTCCTCCTCTTTCACATCAGAAGAATCGACCGAGGGTGTTTGGGAAGATGATTCGGTGTTCTCAGCAACACGATCTGTTTGCAAAGTGGTAGTAGTAGCCATGCCTGGAATGGGAATGGCCTTCATGGGAGTAACCGGTTCTTCCTCGTGTTTTTCCGGAATTTCCTTAGGTTCCGATTTGGTAGGCTTTGAGGAGGCAGCTCCACCGAAAGGGGTAGGCATACCCATCATTCCAAACATATTGCGTCCGCCCGAGATCTTGGCCATTCTCTCCACGAGTTTTTTTCTCCGTAACTCTTCATCTTCTTCTTCTTCTTCTTCTTCTTCTTCTTCTTCCTCCTCCTCGTGTACCTCTTCTGCCATATCTCTTGTATTTGGCTCGGCATCTTCGTCGGAGCTATTAGAATCTTCAGTCATTGTTTCAACAGCGTTAGGGACAAGCACAGGAATTTGTTCTGCTTCCAAAGAATGCGCCACAGGAGGCTCTGTAGAATCAACAGGATCAGTATTCAAGCCACCAGAAATGTGAGCAGTTTCTTCTGCCTTAGCAGCCTTTGCCTTCTTCTCCTCTTCGGATTTCTTCTTGCGTTCCTCCCTTCTTTGGAGTGCAGCAGCCTCTCTTTCAGCTTCTTCCTGCTGTCTCTTCTGGAGCATGCTGATTCTCTCCTTTAAACTCATTTGCTGCTCGTGGGGCTCGTCGTCCAGTTTGGTGGAGTTTTCCCGGGCGATTTCCTGGTCTTTAGGCACTCCCTTGAAGGTGCTAGGCACGGCCGGCTGGTCTCTAGGCTTGACTTGTGGCACGTACGACGACTTTCCTGCACCAATGAACTGCTTTTTGATGGCATAGGGGTCGTCTCGTTGCAGAGGCATGCTTCCGGGCATAGGCACATGGCCAGGGACCGGAAGGGGGACTTTGGGAACAGCCGGCAGTTTTGGAGCAGATTTAACATCTGCAGAAGGCTCTGCAGGTTCTGAAGGCTCTGAAGGCTCTGCAGGCTCTGGAACAGGCGCTGGAACATGCTCCTTCTCGTCCAATGTAGATTCGGTGACTTTATTCAGAGACTGTGGTACTTGAACCTCCAGATCCTCCTCAATCTCAGGTCCAGTCTCCGATAGCTCCGATAAAAGCTGGACAAAGTTCTTGGGAAACATTCCCGAGAGACCATCATATGAGCCCGAGTACCACTCGTCATCTTCCACCTCGGTAACGGTGATCACCTGGCCCGCGGGGAACGAGAGGTCGTCGTCGTAATCGGACTTGTACTCGTATATGGCCTTTACCTTAAAAGGAGTCGACATATTAAGATCTAGTTGGTTAGGACACTCCAGTTCTGGTCTATTCAGGTCTTCAGGTGTAATTGCTGAGTAGATATCTAGGTTTCTTAGGTATTGGTTGCTTAAATATTGGTTGCTTAGATATTGGTTGCTTAGGTCTGGTGCTGAGGTATTGGTGACTAGATTGGAATGATTGGACAGATGACTAGACAATTGATTAAATTGATAATATTGGTAATAGATTTAGTGAGTGGGAATTGATTTGTTTGCTGGGTATTGTGGAGTACCAATGCACTAATTGATTGGTGCGGTGTGGTCGGGTGTATCAATTATCAATGGCGGGGTGAATGGGAGAGGCTTATTTGCGTAGGCCGCGTGAGCAAGGCTAGACGAACGCGAACCGAGTGACGGTCAATGAGTGAGAATGAGACTGAGACTGAGAATGAGACTGAGACTGAGAATGAGACTGAGACTGAGACTAAGACTGACTTAAACAGTTAGACTGACTGAGACTGACTTAGACAGTTAGACAGTTAGACAGATAGTCGCCATAAACTTAAAGTATACAGTCAAAATTGTCAGTATTAATCTCTAGTAGTCTAATAGTCTATAGTAGTAGATATTAAATACTAGTAGGAGTAATAGTGGAGGTGGCACGTGGTACACCGTACATGGTAATAGACACTAATAGATTATAGTAGTATAGGCTCCATGAAGTATCAGTACAAGTACTACCTACCAGTATAAGTAAAGTATACGTATTATTAAATCTCTAGTCCCAATCGGTATAAACCTAATAGTCTCCCTCCACATATTACTGGTATCAGCACCGTGGTTCACTTCTACTCTACCACTACTACTCCATTACTACTACTCTACTCTTATACTACTACTACTCTACTCTTATACTACTACTACTCTACTCTTATACTACTACTACTACTACTACTACTACTACTACTACTCTACTACTACTACTACTCTACTACTACTACTACTCTACTACTACTATAGTGACCACTATGCCTGCTTCTTATGTCTACTTCATATATTCTGAAATGAGATGTTAGTTGGACGGACAACCCCAGGCCAGTTTTACTAAAGTAGTGGAGTAGAGTATATGAGTAGTAGGGAAATGAGTAGAGTATAGTGTAGTAGGGAAGTGAGTATAGTGTAGTGTAGTAGTCGAGTGGATTATAGTGTAGTAGTGGATTATAGTGTAGTAATGGATTATAGTGTAGTAGTGGAGTGGAGTGGAGTGGAGTAGTGGTAGACTGCTTGTTCAGTACTGTACAGTGTAGAGTTGCAGTATGAGTAGTAGTTTCTGGTGCCGTAGGTGAGTGTGCAATTCTTTCTCACTTGCCCTATACATATACTCGATAGGCCAGTTCTGCTGCGGGTCACTATATTGTAGTCAAATAATAACCTTGGTACAGGGATTGTCGAATTCTGGAACCAGTTGAAGCTCAGCATCAGCAAAAAATGCAAAAAAAGCAAAAAAAGCAAAAAAAGCAAAAAAAGTTCTGGGTGAAATTATATAAATTTCTATGAGCAAAAAAAAAATGTGTACTACAAGAGTCTTGAAGACTCTTCTTCCAGTACTCAGTACTGTAAAACGAGTATACACCTATAGAGTGACCTAGGGTGCAGAGGTGCAGGAGCTCTAGACTACTGGATGTTAATTAGTCTAAACTACTCATATAACAGATAAATATATTTATCAGGTCACATCTGTAGTGAAATTGGAAACACCAAAGGCTAGACGTTTACTTGGGGTATTATTTTGGTGGATTATTTCTTTCGTGTCCTGCATATAACCCGGGCCATCCATCTAGTTACATCTACACAATATCCTAGTATCAATTATTCTCATAAAAGTATTAAAATAGTTCCATTAAACCTCTATATACATATATTCATAAATATATCTTTATGTGGCTCTTTTGTCTTGTCTATCACATTTATATCTGGTTTATGTATGTCTTAGTCTACATCTACTCTCAGTGCGCGTACTACTTCTACTACTACTACTTCTACTACTACTACTACTACATGAGCAAAAGGTCCACGTCCAGCGTGACCGTCACCAGCGAAGTGCTCTCCACTTTCCGACCGGCCAAGAACCTCTCGTACCATGAAGCCGCATCCGTGACCAGCTTGGACTTCGATGACTCTGGCCAGTACCTCCTCTCTGCAGGCGTGGACAAGACCATCCAGCTCTACGACTGTTACAAAGGGTCTCGGTATAAGGAGATCCAGTCGCAGAAATATGGCGCCCACTTGGCCCGGTTCTCCCATAATGACCTCAATTGCTTATATGCATCCACTCCGGCTGCCGCCTCGGAAGATGCTGACCATTCCATCCGCTACCTTTCTCTAAAGACAAAGACCTACATTCGCTACTTCCGAGGCCACAAGGACCAGGTGATATCACTCGAGGTCAACCCGGTATCAGAAACGTTTTTGTCGTCGTCAATTGACCACACGGTGAAGCTATGGGATCTACGAACGCTGACCCCAATGGGAAATATGGCTGTGGGCCAGAAATCCGTGGTTGGTTATGATCCCCATGGCATAGTCTTTGCTGTTGCCAAACCTCCAGTTGGTTCGGACTCGGGCACTTTGGCCTTGTACGATTTGGCGCAGTTTGAAAGAGGCCCTTTCATCTATACCAGTGTCAAGGCACATGCAGGCGAGGAATGGACCAAGGTGGAGTTTTCCAATAACGGCAAGTACATTTTGGTTGCCACCAACTCCTCTCATCACTATATTTTGGATGCTGTTCAGGGTGTGATGATCAGTAAGTTGGAGGTGCGCGGCGGGGCTCCTAACCGATGGTTCCAGTGCCAGTATTCGAGTTCGGGCTCGGCATGTTTTTCTCCAGATGGCAAGTTTGTCATGGCTGGCCTGCCTGACGGGTCGCTTTCTGTTTTTGACCTCTCGGTGCTTAAGAGAAAAGACCTTATACGTGATAAACACATCCAGACCTTGAGTCCAGTGAGCGTGCTTCCTGGTGATCAGGGCATGGCAAAGGTGGTGGCCTTCAACCCCAAACTACTCAACGTGGCCACGGCCGATACCAGTGTTGTTCTCTGGGCCACCGAACTGGACGATTGATACAAAAGTATTCGGGTTTGGTTCTTCAGAAAGCTTGTCACGTGACCCTCGCTTTACATCATCCAGTCTCACTACATGAGCTGATGCCTCTTAGACATGACTCCACTTTTCAAATATACCAAGCCTGCGCCCATTGTGTCCCTCCTACCGAAGAATATTTCTCATTCACCCCCTCTCTCGGTATTCCTAAATCCCGTCCGCCCCATACCTTGGAAAAAGCTTCCTCACATCACACAGGAAAGGCTTCCGGACAAGCCCACGGATATCCGGGGCATCGACTCCGCCGGCCATGCCTACGTCAATAAAAAGCAGATCTACCGCAAATTTCCCACCGTGGCACAGAATAAGTTCTTCACGCTCAAGTTTTTCCCCGAAAACCACCACCTCTGCTCCATCCGCAAGTCCAATGTGGCCTTCACCTTCACCAATATGGGCAGTGCCATATTGAACAACTCCGTGCTCCTGCAGAAGTTCTCTAGCTACAACGGCAAATATTCCAAGCAAGACTTCTTCAAAACCGTGCCCATACCGTGTGGAACTGCGGCGAGCAGAGACAAGAACCGGAAACTCATCAAAAGAACGCTCCACAAGATGCTCCATGAGGTGGCCGGCAATGAGGGTGTTTCAGAGGTCAGCGGCATTTTCTTCTTTAAGTTTCACGACTATGCAGTCACGGATGAGCAGAAAATGCTTCTTCAAGTGTACATGAGAGGAGCAGTGGAGAAGGTGTGTCAAGATGCCAGATTGCGTAAGTTGATAATGGATGCAGTTCAAGAGCAGAACCGTGGCTGGTCTCGGGGGGACTTGCTCAGGGGCTTACGGGTGGAGAACACTTTGGGGGCCACCTCTGTACCGGGATACTTTCCCAAACTCCCATATATGAGCAGCGAGAATAACTCTAGATCAGGAACCAGGTCTCCTATAAAGTCTAAGAGTAATTAGATGGTGGAAAGGAATGTCGGAAGGTAAAATAGTCCGAAAGGAAAATCATAGCTGGGTCTCTAGTTAGTATCCAGGAGGGGTTTAAGGTCTGAAAAAGGAGAGCTTATATAAAGGCCTATACGTTTAGAAGTCGAGTCAGACCTAATCAGCCTACTAAGAACAATCCAATGTTTGGGTGAACTCAAGAACAGGGTCCAACAAAGGCCAAAGATTTCATGTATAATAAATTCTATGGTTTGAGATGTCTTATCAGGAGAAGAAATAGCGGGACCAAGAAGGTGGCATAAAGAAGGTCTAATACTTCACAAGAAGGTGAAGGTCAAAGCGATAAGACCAGATAAAAGGTCCATGTCCAAGGTGCAATCTACATCTAGAACCCAAGCCTACATCTAGAACCCAAGCCCAAACGTTTAAAAAGGCCCAAGAAGATGTCGTCCCCAAAAAGTTAATCCAGACAACAGTCTAGGTCGGTTCAGGAAGTCTATGGGTTAAGAAGTGTCATAATAGGTACACACCTACTCTAAACTAGTCCAAGTTTGATTTAATAAGGACGAAAAAGCTTTTTTACTAAATTAGCTTTATAGTATGAAGAGTTATGAAGCCAGGTTGTCAAGGATCTAAGCTATTATTACTGGGTAGAGTGTATATAATTAACCATGGCCAGCTCATGCAGACGATTTGCCAATTTTTCCCAAAAAAAACTTTTTTTTAAATGCTTAATTCAAATAAATCCCTTCAAATCATTTTAAGTATATTAAATCTAGGATTTTGGGCAATTCCGAATTCTTGAGTTATTATTAAAAAAAACTGTACCCGATCTTCTTTTTTTGCTTTTAGCGTTCGCAGTTTCGCACAAGATTTCTAAACCTGAACACATGACCAAAAGACAGGCTCAAAAGAAAAGAGCATAAGTTCAGCAGAAAACAGAAAAAAAAAAAAATAAAAAAAAAAAAAATATACACACATCCCGAAAATGTCCAGTGAGCTCAATAGAAATTCCCAAAACAAGTTAAAATTAATGTACAGGTCAAAATAGTCAAAATAGCCAAAACAGTCAAAATAGTCAAATGATCCAATTATTTGTTGAACTTCAGGACTAAAAATTGCTAAGTTTGGAGTGGATGGATGGATGGGTGGAGACTATGGGAGCGTAATAATAATGTGGGATCAGTGGTGTCTTTCAGTCTCTAATTTTGTCTGGATCTGAGTATACTAAGAAATGCAAATTGCTATTTTTAATTTAATTTTTGATTATCTTTATTAATTGAAGTTAGATTGAGTTTTGGGGTATTACTTTATATGATGGAGTTTTGGGGTATTACTTACTTTATATGATGAACTAGTCAATTATTGGGTGGTGGTGTTATATACAGGACGGCTGGGGGTCGGTTTTTAGGGTTCCAGAAATGATAGCGGGATGAAATTCGGGGAATATAAAAGTGACAATGGGTTAGATGTATTATATAAAATTTCATTTCTTTTTTACCCATTGTGTGGCCAGAATATTACCCTTTCCTCGTCCATTGGTACATGCTCCGGTATATAGTCTACTATACTTGCACATCTGTACATCTCAATCAATATCAGGTAGTGCACAACTAATATAACAGTAATATTAATACAAGTATTAATATATTAATTAAGGTACTGTGATGTCTGCTTCGATAGCTCCACCATCTTATATTTAATTCTTCTCATCCTAGGTCTAGGTCTATCTAGATCTTGTTTCAGGTTCATGAATATTAGACCTTGGTCTATTCTGGGGTGACCAAGCTCAGACTAGTGACTACACTGAATACGATCAAATTTATTTACGAGGTGAGCGGAAGAACATTTTCTGCCTCCTGGCCAATCACGTTTCCGAACGGATTGTACTCACACACAACGTACTTGCCCCAGCCCTCAGCAGAGCAGTCTTTGTAGGCGCAACCCACCTGCGTCGAGGCCTTCCACACAAGCTGCGTGAAGTGGTTGTACTCGTTGTGTGCGGAGTAGTCGTATGTCTCACCCTCCACATACCAGGCCTGCACGGCAGAAGGGCCGGACTCGAAGCCTGCGGCCAAGTTCTCGCCGTATTGTCCATGTGTATGGGTTAAAACACCCGAGCAGTCGTAGCTGTCGGCATTGTTTTTGGCGTACAGGTAAGGGCCCTGAGCCCACGATAATGCACTGACTCCGTGCAACGCCCTGTACTTGTTGTGTGAGTCGAGGATGGCCTTGGCAAAGTCCTTGTCGATATCTTCACTGGAGTTGTAGATGGCATCATAGACGTCTCCCGAGGAGCTCGAGCTAGAATCTGAGTCGGGTGAATCTGAGCTGGAGGAGTCTGATGAAGAAGACGAAGAGGAAGAAGCCTTGGTCAGTGTAGACGCAGCAGCAGAAGAACCTGAACCTGAACCAGAAGAGGAACCAGAAGAACCAGAAGAACCAGAACCCGAGGAAACACTAGAAGAGTCAGAAGAGGCACCAATAGGTGCAGCAGATTTGGAAGATCCAGAAGAACCACTGAGTTTCTCAAGAAGCAGACTAAAAAGAGAGCCCCATGAAGAGCCAGAACCAGAGGAACTAGAGGAGTCAGAAGAGACCCCAGAAGTTTGTGATCCCGTTTCAGTTCCTGCTCCAGAAGAACCAGAATCAGAGAGCATCGATGCAAGACTATTCAAAAAACCCATGAAAGTGTTGGACCCAGAAGATGAAGGCGTAGAAGGAGTCGTGGCAGCAGCCTGTGCTGCAACGGTGGCCGTGGGGGCGGCTTCGTTGGCAACCTGGTTCGGAGACCACGTATATGGAGACCCATCTGCGTTGGTGATGGCAGTGACCGTCTGGTACTTGGTCACCGGCGCACAGACGGTGATCTGTAGTATGGCAAGGAAAAGCGTTAGAGCGGAGATCGACCACATACTTAACAAAGTATAATCAGAGCCACTTGAGAAAGTGTAAGGAAGTGTAAATGTAAGGCTTGCTGTGACTGGAATGTAGCTAGCTGTTGGTGTAGCTGTGAGTGAACCGAAAGAACAGGACTGAGAAAGGGTATTGAGAACTGAAGAGCAGAGCTGGAGTATAGAGAGCTGTTGAAAAGGTCCCTATTTTCACCTCACAGCAAATGCTTGCTTATAAAGCTGCAGCGGTGGAGAACATGGAAAGTCGCCTGCTGTTGGAACACTACCCGATCCGGAAACATGAGAGCGGGCCGGCTGCAAAAACGGCCTGCACATAGTGCCCCGCGCAGCATCTTGCCTGTTTAGGCAAAACTCATTTCCGCACTATCTGAATTAGGAAAAAGCATTCTGTGCTCGTCATGAGCCAGTGCAGATATTGGATCAAGTAATAGCAACAGGAATTGATAATTTCAGATCACTCAGTGTAAATCACAGTGAAAAAAAAAAGCCCTGATAGCTAAGGCCTCAATGCTTAAAGTCAAACACTTCTCTAATAGTGTTGAAGATGATGCGCGGCACTACTTCACTGGTGCTTCTCACAGTCAACTCGATTTTCTTCGACTCATCGTCATCCCCTCGCATCGAGACCAAAACCCCGTAATTGGCCAGAAGTGTCCGGAGGATTCCTGCACCGAGCACAACCACACGTGAGGTTTCATCTGGCGTGCTTTGAATGATGGCAAAGCCCAAGCGTTGGAGCATGATCACTATATTGGAGCTGGACCTGCGATGAGTTCCCGTAATGAATTCCTTGTATTCACCCAAATCAGGACCCAAGGTTTCACCAATTTGAATCCACCTCTTTTTGAATTCCTCGAGTGAACTCATCGACGTGCCCGACACAAACTTGGTAGAAACAACCGGGATCTTTAAGTTCAACGTATTGAATGACCCACTGCACTTGTAACTCATACAGATGATTGGCCCATCCTTGCTCTCCACCACCTCTCGGAGTTTGACGGTGAGCTCCATCACAGACTTTTGGGCTATCTGCAGGGTGGGCAATTTGGTCAACGTCACGGAGTATTTGGGCTCCAGTCCATTGAACTTGGGAATGTGCAAATCCTGCACCAAGAACGCGGTGATGGAAGCATCGGCTGATTTGGCTGCGTTATTGATGATGGTGTAGCTGATTTTGATTGTGGCTCCGTCTCGAACACTTCGGTACGTGATCTTCACCAATTGGTCCTCGTAGAATATCCCCACATCAAATTGGAGCATGCGGTGGTAACCATCATACCAATTGGGCGAAAGAGGAGGAGTAGGTGATTCGTCTCCAAAAGGATTGGATTCGTCTTCCAGCATACCGTCCACGGCCGTTTCCTCGAGCTTCGTTCGCATCCCTTTGGACGGTTCGGGTTTCGGAACGTTGAGCGATAAGGATGATTTACCTCCAATCATGGTGAGATGGCCCAATTTCTCTACCAAATTGTTCTTCTTGCTCTCGAATGGAGGCATGGGCTGCACCAACGAGCGAGCAAACTCTCTTTCCTTTTCGGAGCCGTTGACAAGCAACGTGGCCACCTTGAGGAACTCATGTGCTCGTGTTTGCACCTCCAAGTCCAAGGAATACGACTCCAGCTCGAAGAGGTCCAAAATGTCCGGAACAAAGTCCTCATCTGGGAACCGCGTGAGCAACTTGAGGAACGCATTCATGAGAAGAGGCCGGGTCAGCAAGACAGACGACGCGTAGCACTTCAGAAGAATCAGAAACTGGGCTTGGATACCAAACTGCTCGGGCAGATCGCCGTTATCCAAGCGATAGCCAAATTCTCCCAACACAAACGCAGCCACCATGACGAGATTGTCGGGAGTGGCCGAATCCCGTTTCTTCAAGAGATTAATGATGTACTTGCACGTTTTGACCTGGAGATCCTCATTGTTGACGATGATCTGGATAATCCGTTCCCACACTTCACCGCCCGACGATAAGCCATTGACTCCAGCATTTGTTTTGGAGCTATGGCCTCCCACCGAAAGCAAACGGAGCATGGTGGACACATACCAGATAGAATCCGTGGCAAATTGCTCTGCCAAAACCGCTATCTTAACCGAAATATCGTTGCGTAGAGACAATTCAGCGCCCACAAAGTAGTTCAAGAGCGTGGTGACGATTTGAGTGTGCGTGCTCTCATCACAAATAATGTACAAGAGGTCCAAGGCCTTTTTCCGTACAGAAATATCCTTATCGTTTAAGGAGTTGGAGATCTTGTCCAAGTAGTCGTTGAAGGGAGCCCTATGTGCAGACCGGGCAGAAAGCTTGATCAATGCATCCAACACCAAGTACCGAGTGTTTGTTTCGAGCGAGTCAAGAAGCTGCACAAGAGCTAGTGTAGCACCGGAAATGGCCTCCTGTGAAGCATCAAGAAACGAAGCAAGAGCCACGGCCTGAAACAATATCGACGCCTGGGAGTTTTTATGGGGCTGTCCAGGTGCAGGTTTGGAAGCGTTCTGGATCGATTTCGACACCACCTGGCGAAGGTGGGACACAGTCTGCGGGTCCAAAGATGCTAGTTCCAAGGCCGAATGCGGTTCAAGCAAGAAAAAGTGTTCCACCAACTGCAACAACTTGACCACCAACCACGGTGCAGGCACATCATAGTAGACGTAGTCAGTCGGGCATTTGCCGTCCACCACCAAAGTGTACAAGAGGTTCGCTATAGCTGGAGTCAAGGACTTGGCAAACTTGGGTTTGAGCGAGGTCAAAAGCCGAGCCAATGGCACCACGCACAACACCAAGCCCGGGTCCGGATCGTCTAGCAAGGTCAAGAGGCGAGGGATCCAATTATCATTGGCCACCACGAGCTGAGGATACAATTGGAGAAGCGGCAGGAGCGCTAACAAGGCCTTTTTCCGGATCATCGGCACAGATATGGGGGACACACACAATCCGTACACCAACTCGGACAAATCGGTCCACATGTCGATGGAATTGTCGGAATCCAAGATGCGAGTTTCAGGTGCCAAGCCCGAAAGCGAGGATGCTATAAACAGCAAGGCCAAAGCATTGGTCTCCTCAGAATTGGTGTGGATATCTTTGACCAAGTACATGCTCAAGCGTAAGATCCAATTCTCGAGGTATTCCCGAGGCGACGTCGAGCTGCGGAGAAACACCGACACGGCAATATAGCCGAGTTGTTTTTCCAGATAGTTTTTAGAGGCCACGAGCGGAAATACGTGGTCAAGCGCAAAGCTAACTTCATCGGTTAATCCCAATAAGTGGATATAGATCAACTTACACACGTATTTTTTCTTCTGGTACGAGTTCATAGTGGGCAGAGCAAATTTGGCCTGGATATTGTTGATTTCAAGGTTGATCCTCTTGCGTTCTTCAATGGCATTATTGGAGTTTCGAAGGTCCAAAATGAACTGGTTCAAGCCCTTCATTTGAGGTGCCATGATGAATGATGAATGATGAATGATGAATGATGAATGATGAATGATGAGTGATGAATGATGAATGATGAATGATGATTGGATAACTAATGATGAAATTGGATGAGTGATGAAATTGGATGAGTGGATGAGTGGATGATAAATGAGAGAGGGGAAGATTTCTTATTTAATTGGTCCACGGGGTTGGTGGAAATGATGAGTGTGGAGAATAACAGGTTGCGGCCGACGCGATTAGAAGTAGGTGCAGTGTGCGCGAATGGGAACACGAGACGAACACCAATAGATAATGAAGATACAGAAATGCGATGAAAATGTTAATAAATTGATACGTGGCCATGAACAAAAAACCGATTAAAAAAATATTGAAACTGATTTATAATATAATTGAAACCGATTTGGAAATAATTGATAATAATTGATAATAATTGATAATAATTGATAATAATTGATAATAATTGATAATAATTGATAATAATTGATAATAATTGAAACATTTCTATTTTTTATTTATTTTTTTAAACGTATTGATCAATGTGATGTTGATATGACCATGAAACACCATGTAGAACATTAATTGAGAAAGTGTTTTTTTTTTTTTTTTTGAGGGTCAATGATACGCAGTAAAGGAAAGTGCTCGGTTAAGTGCTCAATGTATAAATCACTTATTGCACCATAAGATCGCAGGCCATAAGATCGCAGGCCATAAGATCGCAGGCCATAAGATCGCACACCATGGACATCGCACCATGAGTTCGCAGGCCATGGACATTGCGTGGGTCGCATATACAAGTAACGGTAACAGTAAAATAGTATAGTAATAGTAGTATGGTATAGTAATATAGAGAGGAGTCAGTGAGGGCCTGGTAGAAGATGAGTATAATTATCTCAGTAAGGTAGATAGAGAAGTCAGTATTAGTAGACAAAGAAGTCAGTGTTTAGTGACTAGACAGAAAAGACCGTAGAGTAGTAGATAGTTGAGAGTAGTTTATAGTGACTAGACTGATACCTAATTCCTGAGCATTATACTAGACACTTCATCAACGAGGTCTAGTATCTGACTCAAGCTAAAGTAATGGATTAGGAAATTAAATAGAGAGGTCCTACATCTTCTAGTCAGACTTTCATAATAATACGAACTTATTCTATACTCTACCCTTATTCAGTCAAAGGTAACTTCTTTATACTCTCTATCTTCTTTATACTCTCTATCTTCTTTATACTCTCTATCATCTATTCTACTCTCTATCATCTATTCTACTCTATACTAGTCTACACTAGTACCACTCTTTACACTATTCTATACCTTATTGTATATCAACACCAGTACTCTTTATTGCACTATCCCTCGAGACCATCTCAAACCTTTGGAAGTCAGGTGATGGACCTTAGGCAATGACATACTAATTGGATAACTATATACTGGTACAGTATGTACTAGTACATTGTATGAACTAGTGGTATTGTCCAGTACATTAAGACTCTTTATGTAAGGTCGTATGCTGTCCACCATGTAAGATCGTTAGTATGCTGTGGCATTGATTTCAGTCCTCAGTAGTTTAGTAGTCCTCAGTAGTTTAGTAGTCCTCAGTAGCACCTCATAGTACCTAGGAGTTCAATCAGTACTTCATAGAAATCCCTCAGCCAGTGTCATAATACCTTATAGTATCAAGTCGGTGGTATTCTGTAGTAATCATTCTGTAGTACTACATAACACCTCAGTAGTATTAACACCTCGGTAGTATCCGCAGAACACCATGAAATTCACATCACCTCCATTCACACATTGTCCTTGCTTCCCCCTCTTCCGATCACTCTTCCAATCCTCCATTCTTTCCTCCTCACTCCAGTCAGTCCATTTCCCATCAGAACAAAAATTTGGCCTTTTTGGCCTTGACTTGGAGGTCCTTATCAGTATCCAGTGAAGCCACTGGGGGAGACCTTCTTGTAGTTGTCGACTACGACAAGGTCTGGTACTTGCGCAACTCCGTGAGCAAGGTCTTCAACTGCACATCGGACACGCGGTTACCCAAGCTCGGAATAAGCGACTTGGCCTCCTCGGCATCTTCACACTCCAAGTTGCCCAATTGCGCCAACTCAAACGGGTGCAATGGCTCCGCCGTCTGACTACTGAAATCATTCAAAAGCTTTTCCACGGTTTCAGCCGAACTGGCGTTTTTGAACCGGCTGAACATCGAAAGGTAGTTCAATGTCTTGTGCACGATTTCGTTGGAGTTGGGCCCGGCCAACTCAATGTTTGACATTTCATCCTCTCGTTCTTCATCGTCGTTTTCGTCGTGGTCTGCAAACGGCTTGTTGTCAGTTTTGGCCTTGCGTTCTTTCAATGCAGCCCGCACCAAGAGCCGAGCTTCTGAGAGGTTGAGTGCGATCAACTGCTCCGTGTCGCCGGAGTTGGTGATTTGGGTCACCTGGAATTCGGGCCCTAGTTTTAGGGTGGAGGCGTTTTCCTCGTCGTCGATGTTCTGGCCCTTGGCTTTTCTGCGCCGGACGCCCAACGCACTTTGACTGACATTCATGGCTTACGTTTTGCTTTGCTTTGCTGGCACTATTGGGCGGACTTTTATTGCGCTGCTGCTAATCCACGGCGCCTCTAATGTTGTACTACTAGTCTAAATCTTCTTGTTCCACGAATGTTTTTTTGGTGCGCCGCTCGCCGCGCCTGCACATAGGCGCGGTCCTCCACATTAATCCAAACCATTAATCCATCTCATCATTCTCATCATCACTTTCATTCATCAATCTCATTTAATTCTAATTAATCCTTTTTAAATTTTCTTCTTTCTCATCTCTCATTTTTATTCTCAATTTCTCTCATTTTATTCTCAGTATCTCTCTCTCTATTGTCATTGGTCGTCTCTCTCGATGCCGCTCACGAAAGGATGCTTCAAAGCCTCGGAAGGAGTCATTCTCTCCAACGGATCCAAATTAAGCACCTTGATCAAAAAGTCAACCAACAACTTGCGCTGCTTCAACTCTTGTTCAATCATTCCCTGCGTCATTTTCTTCGATGGCATCTTGTAGTTGAGGATAATATCCTCGAGATGCCGGTGGTCAAAGTAATTCTTGTTGGGCTGCTCCTCCTTGGCATCGGCCTTTTCTCGCCGCAAGAATTCCACATACTGTTCGTACGACTTGAGCTTGTAGGTGGACTTCCCTTCTATGGTGGTGGACGGCAACTTCTCAAAAAAGTTGAGCAGGTTGCGCCCGTGCTCAAGCATGTGTCTTGGCGGATTGCCCATCATGTCAACAATTTTGAGGATCTGGTTGTATTCTGAGGATCCAGGGAACATGGGCAACCCCAAGAACAACTCTCCAACCGTACATCCCAAAGACCACATGTCGATGGCCTCGGTGTATGGAAGACCCAAGATCACTTCTGGAGACCGGTAAAACCGAGACTGGATATACGAGTAGATTGTTCTCCGTGTGAAACATGCACTGCCGAAATCAATCACCTTAATGTCTGGTTTGTCCGACAGACATAGTAGAATGTTTTCGGGCTTGAGATCGCAGTGTATGATCTGGAGGTTCTTGAGCTGCAAGCACGACTCCAATAACTGCTTGGTGAAGGATTTGACTAGCTTCATGTTAAGACCATGGAACTGGTTCTGCTTGATGAGCTCGTACAAATTGGATGCCAAGATCTCAAAAACAAGGCAGAGATGCTCCCTATGCATGAAAGTATCTAGCAACCGGATGAAGTTGTTGGATTGCACATTGCGGTTGAGAAACTCAAGGATCTTCACCTCCAAGAGCGACTGGTTCAAGTATGCCAGCTTGGACTTCACCACCTTAACTGCAACAGTCGACTGGTTGGCCAAATTCTGGCACTTCACCACCTGCCCAAAAGTTCCCGAGCCCAAGAGATCTAGCACCACATATTTCCTACCCTCTTCCGCACCAAGCATATCGTTGACATAGAGAATGTAGTCGCCATCCTCGTTATCAAGACCATTGTTGAACTTAGGTTCAGAAGGCTTGGTAAGCACACGTCTGGGGTTGGACGTCTTGGAGTACGAGAACTTTTGCGGCTGGCACATCGAGTAAGACTCGGTCAAGTACACCGATAAGGCGTTGGTAGGGGATATATGGATCGAATTGACGGACCTCCTCCTGTACTTAGGCTGATTGTGCGTTTTGGGCCTCAAGTCGGATTTGGAATTGACCCGAACGGCCCGTGGGGTGATCTGGGAAGCAGATGGGGCCGAGCCGTAGTTGGGCGCCTTAAAGTTCATTTGTGGGCTGATCTGAGGCGACATGAACCTCTTATTGAACAGGTTGTTTTGGTACAGGCCCGAGCCTACAGCCACGGACGAGCGACGGGCGGAAGCCGGAATGTTGTTGGCCGAAACAAACGCAAACAGCAGCGGGTTTTCTGGGGGAGCCACGGCACCATGGACATGGTTATTAACCATGGCGGGGTTTTGCATATGGTAGGCCGAGTAAACAGGCCCATCCACAGCTGTAGACATGCGGCGGTCGGGGAAGTTGCTAAGCGAAACCTCCTGGTTGGTGTAGTATTGATTGAAAGGATTATCGGCCCGTGTGGGTGGGTGGTCGTAAGGAGACGGCAAGCCTTGCTGGGCATCAAGCTCGTAGGTGACCGGGAGCTGGTTGGCAAAGGAGTGCTTTTTCAGAAGACCTAGGATAGGCATCTGCTGGTGAGGTTGCAGGCCACCATTGGCGCCATTGGGGAGCTGGGGCACCAGAAGGTTTTGATTTGGGAACTGCAGGTTGGGCGGGTTGGGCGAGTACCATGGGTTACGGAAGCCCGGCAGGTCAAGCGGGTCTGCTTGAGCCTGGTTATTCCATTGGTTGTAAGACATCTCGGATAGAGTCAATTTGACAGAACCAGAGACAGAATCAGAAGACGGAATTCCGAAAGTCTAGAAGCAGTCAGTAATCTATCAATGGAGTCGAATAGAATCAGTCAGTAATCAGCGTGGGACTCAGAAAGTCCACTTTTCAGTGTGATCAATTAGGCAGTCTGGTCAGTAACAGTCTGGTCAGTAACAGTCTGTTCAGATCTTGAAGATCACTCTTTGTTAATCAGTGACAGTTTTAGGATCCAATTAGGATAAAATTAGGTCGGTCTGATCAATTAGTGGTCGGTGGACTCACTATGGATTAGTCAGCGGTCAGATAAACTCAGTAATAGAAAGTGTTCAGAGTAAACACACTTTTAAATCAGTAGACACAGTATAAAATCAGACAGATTTAGAAGACACAGTAATCAATTCAGAAAGATTCAATAGATACTTGGAAATAGATTATAGGCTCGAAACACCAAGTGTCAAGTGGAAAATGGATGGTATGAAATGGAGCAAGGGAACGAAAAGGCCCTTCAGTCACTGACAAGAAAGAGGGGGCAGAACCAAGGGAGGCACGAGGCTGGTTTTATGGCAGGAGAGATCGAACACGCCAAGGTAGAGGGACACAGCAAGTATAGATGAAGAGTGGTTAGAGGAGGTGGTAGGAATAGTCGAGAGCGTGTGGATATTAGTGGGATCCGCGCGCGGTCTGGCCAGGCCAGG
This sequence comes from Metschnikowia sp. 04-226.1, assembly GCA_002370245.1. NCBI lineage: Eukaryota > Fungi > Ascomycota > Pichiomycetes > Serinales > Metschnikowiaceae > Metschnikowia > Metschnikowia sp. 04-226.1. The sequence goes on from NLAD01000765.1 coordinate 412,592, forward strand.
TGGGGACAGATCTGCGAGAGAGGAAGGAGGAAGTTTGGGGGGTATGAAAGGATGGGGCAAAAAAAAATCAGGACGCCAAGGGGGGGAGGAGGGGGGGAGGAGGGTAGTATTTATAGGCGGGGCCAGATGTGTTTGTGCACGAAACTGCAGGGGATGAAGGGCGATGAAGATAGAGGGTTGAAAGGTGGATTTGGGCGAACCTCGCGGGTCGCATGGCACCATTTCGTCGGCGGGTTTTGGCGAGGGCTTGAGTGGGAACTTTGCTGGCCGGTATGGGCGCGTATTGGCGCTCACTGCAGCGTGGGTGCGTGGCCGATTATTGACCGCTTTTTTGACGCAACGCGATAAGTGACCCATCCTCCTCGCGCCATCTCACCTCTCCAGATCCCAAGGCTTATTCCTCTGCACTACTACGAATACATAATATATAAGCTTAGAATGGGGACTACATTATACAATGATTATATAATAAACTTAAATCTGCTTTGATATATGCAGGAGTGTTTAATTTATCACTATGATTATAAGTAATAATTTCCCTGACTCTTTTCCATGACTCTTTTCCATGACTCTTTTCCATGACTCTGTGTCCTGACTTTGTTCCCTGACTTTGTTCCCTGACTTTGTGTCCTAACTCTGATGATGATTTCATGCGTGTAAATTGGCTTGATTGTTATGGTGGTGGGGAAGATTTGCAGAGTGTCAATTTTTGTCAATTTTTGTCAATTTCTGTTAATTTTTGTCAATTTTTGTCAATTTCTGTCACTATCAGTGTGCAGAGGGTCAGTGCGGGTTAGCTGGCCTTGAAACTTGGTCTTACCATTTCTCATCCTCATCATGCTCCACATGAGAAAAATGAGAAAAATGAGAAAAATGAGAAAAATGAGAAAAATGAGAAAAATGAGAAAAATACATGACTCGACGCTTCAAGGTTTCGGCACTGCACACAACCAAACCTCCACTCTCTCCACTCCCTCCACTCCCTCCAGTCTCTCTCTACAGTCTCTATAGTCTCTACAGTCTCTCGAATATCAACTTACTCTAGAGTTTAAATATAATGAATAAGCTTTTTTTTTATGAAAAGGGTACCTAGTTTTTTCTTATTTTTCTGGGGCATTGGCTTTTTTCTTGTCGGTTACGAGCACTGCTCCACACTCTACCACAGTCCACTCTACCACACCAATCAAAATCTTAGTAAAGTTCAATTTTCTTACGAAAATTCTTCTCGACTTTCTATGGTCAATCTTTTTGGAGAATCTTTTTGGAGAATCTTTTTGGAGAATCTTTTTGGAGAATCTTTTTGGACAATGGGAGGTTTTGATCCTTCTTCTATTGGACCCTTTCGGTTGTACTTTCTTTATTGGGCCATTGATCTTTTTTGTCTAATATACTATAAATTTTAGCAACCATTCAATGACCTGAAGAATCCAGAATTCAACTCGTGTAGTGGAGGTTGATATTGCAAATCAGAGAGTGCATGTGTATGCAGTCCGCGCAGAGCAGCAACTCCCGAAAACGGTAATTAAACCAATTTTTAAAACCGACAATCAATTGATTCTTGGCCCATTCGCTGCCCAATATGCAGGCAATCGTACCTTACTACCATAAACCAAAATTGTCTAATTACTGTCTTTGTCTATTTGTCTATGTGTCTAATTGTCTAATTGTGTTAGTCTATTCTCTATTGTCTATTATCTATTGTCTATTATCTATTGTCTATTATCTATTGTCTATTATCTATTGTCTATTATCTATTGTCTGACTAATCCCAATTGTTGCCATTTATTACACATTTCTATGGAGCTTGTTCAAAGGGAAAATCAATTTAAAGGGGGTTTTTGGTTTTTTGGGGTGTACGGGTTTATCTTTATTTCCGGTCCAATCATAAATCCTTCACCTACATTGAGTATAAGGTCAGTGTAATAGTCATGTCATGGATGGGTGCGAAATGGGTGCCTCGGAATGGTCCTCGGAATGGTCCTCGGAATTGGATTTTCGGTCAGAGGACCCATGCTAAAACCTTCCACAGACCATCTTAAACTCTTTAAAATTACCAAGAATGTCTCCGGAATTCCAGCATTTCAAAACACTAATTTATATAACAGCAAGATGAAAAAAAGGGTGTATTGCGTTGGCCCTTTTTCTGCTGATCTTGTCTGGTGTACGGGTGCGCCGCCCTCGGAATACCCTTCCGTCCATCAATTCCACTCATTAATCTCATTAATCCTCATTAAAAGTCTTAAAAATACTTTCATTTCTCTAGTTATACTCTTTGTATTTCTGGATGGTCTTTTACCTCTATATACACGACTCCCCTGGAGTCTTCTCCAGGCCTAGGCCTTCATTGGCTCCTCTGGGAACACTGGCCCCACCGTGGGCTGGGCCATGTATCTCTGCAACATCATCCCCACACCCTCAATAATTCCCAAGAAACAAGCACACGAAATGGCCGAGTTCCGTGTATGTTTCCAGCCTCCTCTAATGGCCAAAGCTCCTCCCGTGAAGAACCCGGCAATAATGGCATTCCATGCATCCTCTCTCTTTCTGATTCCCTTGACACTACAGTCAAAAGTGGAAAATAATCCTCCCCAGACTCCGAAGTTGCCACCCACCACGGGTGCACGGGCCTTGATGGCGCTGAAACTGCCATAAGATCTTTCGCCATAAGGCGAGTTCCGGAACCCCTTGATTCCGTGCCAGAAACAGCCTCCAATGACTCCCATGGAGAAGGCGCCTCCAAAGTCACTTAAGATCACCACTGGGCAAGGATCCCTGCTATGATCGGCGGACATGGTGTGTAGTAGTGTAGTGTAGTAGGGTTTAGTATGGGGTTGTTTTCTCACACTTTTTCACTTTTTTTCCGCCCATATGCACTCCCTCTCTCTCACAAAACGTCACCATCACCATCACCATCACCACCATCACCAAAGTACTATCTACATATAGGAATTCCTTATTAGGGTCTTCTATAAGTTCTTTATATTGGGGTTGTTAGGAAGATTTTCCTTATTTGGATCAACAGCTGTAACCACTTTATTCATTGTATTCATCGATACTAACTGACTTTATACCTGTCAATTAGCCATATCGAAAATCACGTCTCTGTAATACGACCTTCTAGATCCTCCAAGATATGGTTCCTTCTTAGATATTCGGCTCTGGTAATCTCTGAGCCTTTCTATTCTCCTTTAATTCTGATGATCTTTTCTCCTCTTTTCTCCTCTAATTCTGATGATCTTTTCTCCTCTTTTCTCCTCTAATTCTGATGATCTTTTCTCCTCTTTTCTCTTCTCTTCTCTTCTCTTCCCCTCTAGTTCTCTTGCTTTTATTCCTTACTGGGTTTCTCAGCCTCTGCATCTCGGTCAAAAATGGCTTCCACCTCCGTATCACTCGTCCTGTCATAAGACCCAGTCGTGTTGAGTGTCCCGTGCTCAGAATTTTCTCCTTCCACGGAGCTATACTCAGACTTGATTTTTGGGTCGGAATGGACTTTGTTATGCCGTGGAAGTGAGCCCGGTGCTTCCAGAGCTCCAACCCCAATCTCTCCATTCTGTTCTTCAGCTTCCTCGTCTCCCACAACAAAAGTATCTGCTCCATGCTCTTCTTCAGAATCAATTTCTCCAAAGTCAATCTCTCCATTCTCCCCGGCGTTCTTCACCACCTTGGCCTGTGACTCCATATTGTGCAACTCTAAGTAGTCCGTATCAAGAGCAGGCCCCGTAAACACATTGGCTCCCCAGGTCTTATAGCCTATGGCCGAGAGAAGTGCTAGCAAAACAAACACCACACTGGCGTAGTTCATGGACGACCAAGTCAAGTCCTTGATTTTAGGCGGGCAGCAGAGGATGAAAAACGAGAGAAACACCCAAATCACCGAGAGCCCATTGACCACCCAGCCAAAGTACTTGAGGCGGAAAGCAGAGCCCTTGATTTTCCTTCTCTTATTGAGCATCAAACACAAGATGGGGATTCCATTGGCCAAAGCTAAAGAGATCACCGAAGCTCCCATGAAAGCATTGAATGCAGAAGGAGACAACAAAGCAAGCAACGAGAAAAGACCAATCACCGCCATGGAAAGAAGCAATGCGTTCTTGGGCAATACCGATTCCTCCACGCTGTTGACTTCGGTCCACAAGTGTTTCAAAGGAAGTCCTCCATCTCTGGCAAACACATAGGTGCTTCTGGAAGCCGTAGTAAGCGCACCTATGGCCTGGAATAGTACGGTGCCAATAAGTAAGATCACCAAGAGAAACGATACCACGTACGATTCGGTGGCAGTCTTGAAAACCAAGTCAATGGGCATGATTTCCGGCGTAGAGTCCAACAACACCAGGAGCGACGGGAGAATGAGCAAAATGGGAATGATAAAGAAAAGCCCTTGCACTATGGACATAGATATAGCACTGATGGCGCCTTTGGGCATATTTTTCTCCGGGTTCTTGACCTCGTCCGTCATGGAAAAAAGCATTCCATAACCCGTAAGCGTGAAGCTCGAGCTCTGCATGCCCACCATAAAAGCCAATGGATCAGGCCAACCCAGGCGCAGATTATCGAAGTGAGACAAGATATGTTTCACGGAATTGGTGCGTTTGGAAAACAAAATCAAAAGAAGGTCCACCACAATCACCGTGCTTATGGACCAAACAATACAGATCTTATTGATGTTTTCCAAGTACTTGGCAAACTTGAGGTTGACCAAGCCCACCACACCAAGCATAAGAAAGTAAACCACAAGCACCCAGCCAAGGTCCTGTTTATAATAAACGTTCTTGAGACCAAAGATGGAAAGCACAAATTGGGAACCCAGGAACAAGATACTCACGGCATACGTCCAATTACCAATGAGAAGAAACCACCCCGTAAGCCACAGACTCACCTGCGAGTAGCGAGGGTTACTGAGAATGGCACTGAAATGATATACACCTCCAGCGGTAGGGTATTTGGAGATAATCTCACTGAGACTGAGTACCACACATAAACTGAAAAACCCCACCAACATCCAGCCATATAAAATGGTCACGCTGCCTCCATCCACCAACAGAATCCAAAGCGTAGAGCTGAGTCCAAACGGAACGCCCATAAGTGTGAATCCAAGCCCAATAATGGAAGTCACCGTCAATTTACGGTCAAGGTCCTGTTTATACTTGAAGTGCTCCACATGCTCGGCCTCATCGTCATCCATTTCATGGAGTAAGCTATTAACGAAAGAAGCTGGCGCGTGTCCGAGTCGGGAGAAAGTATTGGACACGTAAGAAGTCCTCATTTCAGGTATTAGGCTGGTCATAATAGTATATGGATATAGTGTGGTTTGGAATATTCAATATAGAACGCTAGGAATGGAAGGAAATGGATGGGAATGGAAGGAAGGAATGGTATATAAATAATAAAATAAAAGGAAGGAATGGTATAGGATTTGGTGGTAAGATATTTTGTGTAGGGAAAATGATGGGTTAAGATAGTGGGTTAAGATGGTAGATTAGAAAGAGAGGTGGAGCGGATGGGACGGTAGGCTGCGCGGCGCATAGAGACTGCCAAATGCCGAACCCGCATTCAGTATTTGCTCATGTATAAATATCTATACATATAGACTATATTTTGGGACAAGATTTTTTTTGGCAAAAAAATATTAAAATAGTTCATTACATTATTCTTGGTTAATGCACGACCTTTATATATATATTAACTAAATTATGGTTTTATTGGTGGTTCAGTCATGTCTTATTGACCTATTATGGCTAAAGTATTGTATGAAGGATAGACCTTTTATGACGACTATAAGTATATTACATGTACTGTATGCAGGACCAATAATTAAAGTGAAAAAAAAAAACCACATTTGGCTTTTTTTCAATTTATAAGGATAGACTATTCTAAATTCTTATTCCCTTCCTTGAAAATAAGCTTATCCTTGAATTTTTGAATGGGGTATGGGGTCCTGCATATAAGTGGATACTATAGTAAATCTCAGTATATATAGTAGAAAGCAAATCTACCATGACTCACTAACTGACTACTATATACCGCCTCATAATTAACTAATTCTTTTAATATCACTTTTTAGATCTATATGCAGGATTTCGGTTTCCAAAAAAAGGAAATTTTAAATGTAAGACAGAAGCTCCAAATGGACATATAACATAATGGTGTATATATCACAGATATTAAATGCAATTTCCATTCCTACGTCATAGCTAAGAAGTATTAATTGGTAACATGTTAATAAATGTGAAGTGGTAGTAGTAGTAAACCAGAAGCACTGTATATTACTGTACTGTTCACTATGATGGTATCTAATACTCTAGAAGGCCATTCTTGGGAATTGGCCTTGGAAAGATTCTAGACAGAGTGATATACAGAGCTGCTTCACTCAATATACTCATCAATTCCTTGGTGTATTGTACTTCATGATACTAGCCCATCTATAATGAGTAATGTCAAGATTTCTGGTTAATTCTTGCTGTTTCTGTGTTGTATCTGATATTGGCATCACCACTTTTAGACTTTTTTGAAGTTAAACAGATATTCACTCACAGACATTCACAGACATTCACAGACACTCACAGACATTCACAGACACTCACAGACATTCACACATTCGCTCATTCAGCCATGGCAGTAGCCATGACTAAATGTTCTCATCATCGTCTGCCTCCCTTTTGGGCCGCACTGGCATGGCCACACTATCGCTGGTCTTTACCAATACACTATGTAATCCATTAATAGAGTGAATCAACCCCCCATTCGGACGATGGTCATCGTTGGTCAAGTACTCCACCACATCGTTAATATTGGTTAAGAGCTCTGACGTCTTCCAATCCGTATAGCCCACCAAAACATTGATGCAGGTGCCATTGGCGGGAGGAATGAAGGAAGTATTAGCCAAGATGGACTTGACCTGGGCACGCACGTACTTGGGGTCGCACAGTTGGTCGGTGCGGCCATGGGTTTTTTTGCCTGGCTGTGGCTCAGCCATGAGGATCTTGTAGGGAACGCGACGGTTTTTGGCGTAAAACCGGGCTCCCAAGACCCCCGGAAGTTTGCTATGGATGCGTGCGTCGGCCAAAAGAATCTCGTTTTCTTTCATGAGCCGCACTGCCGCCAGCTTATTATTGGCTATGGACCGTAGCTTATCAAACGGTACGATCTCGTGGAATATATCTTCGGTGGCCGATTGTGGGGACATAAGGTGCTTCTTGTACGATGAGTCACGTGCAATAAGAGCAATGGATTTTTCATCCACTCGGTGCAACTTGTGTGAAACAGGGATGATGCGAGGCGTGTAATCGTTCTGATGAACAAGCTCACGGATGGTGTTGACCACTAAATAGATGGGCTCGTGCGGTGTACGGGTGTGCCCTTGTTCCCGTCGAAGTGCATGTGCCTTGAGTGCCTTGAGCGACCGCTTGGCGTTTTCCCGGGCTTCGTCGCCTAATAAGAACATGCTGTTGACTTTACCGGGGGCATCGCTCTTCTCGTTTTTCATCCCGCGCGTCACGTGGCTACCCCGGATTTCGCTCCTGCTTCCACCCTCACAAACCCCTACCTCATCCTCAAACTCAATCCTCAAACCTCACAAACCTTAAACCTCACAAACCTTAAACCTCACTACACCACTTACTCATCCATATACAATTCTGTATAGCTAGCCATTGCTATAAATACTTATATACAGTACTGATAGCTAGTTATTGCTATACACGCTTATATACACTACTCATAGCTAGTCATTGCCACATTGATTTATCTGCATTTCTACTATCAGATTTCCCGCTGGATTATCGTTCTATATCCAGTTCCATCGTTCCAATTTGTTTATACTTTTACTTCCAGTTTCGGTTTCGTCCCGTTCTGTCTAGTTCTGTCAAATTTGTCTTGTCCTTTCAAATTCGTCTAGTTCTGTCCATTCCGTCCATTCCGTCTAGTTCTGTCAATTCTGTTTAGTTCTGTCCATTCTGTCTAGTCCTATTTTCAGTTCTATTTTTCAATAATTCGGGTTCTGCCATTCTGTCAAGTCTGTCAAGTCTGTCAAGTCTGTCAAGTCTGTCAAGTCTGTCAAGTCCTGTCAAATCCGTCTAGTTCTATATTCTGTTAATTCTGTCAAATCTGTCTAGCTCCAACCTAGCTTCATGAGGGTGCTTCATCAGTTGGTGTTGGCACTTACTCAAACACAATACTTAAAAGAGATAACAAAACCACCAAATGAACCCTTAGATGCTGCTAATCCAGCCGTGGTTTTATGGCACGGTTTGGGAGACCAATACGACTCAGATGGTATAGCTGCAACAGCAGACCTCTTGCGGCGAAAAATCCCCAATGTTTTTGTTCACTCCGTTTACTTGGACCAAGACGCCTCACGTGACCGCAGGGCCTCCATGATAGGCGATGCTAATCGTCAAGTTGAACTTGTATGTGAAAAATTGGCTGAGATTCCAGAATTGGGTCACGGGTTCCATGCTATGGGTTTCTCCCAAGGTGGACTCTTTTTCCGTGCTTTGGTGGAAAGGTGCCCCAACATCACCATCTCCACATTGATGACATTTGGGTCGCCGCATATGGGGGTGATGGATCTTCCGTTATGTGAAGATGACTCTGATTGGTCGTGTCACCGCCGGAATTTGGTGTTGAAGCTGCAGGTGTGGAGGGACTCAGTGCAAAAGACTCTTGTTCCTGCACAGTATTTCCGGGACATGGACCAGTATGACCAGTATTTGAAGCATTCCAATTTTTTGGCGGATTTGAATAATGAGCGACCAAACGAATTGATGCTGGTGCAGAAATCAAGGTTCGAGAATTTGGACAAATTGGTGCTTGTGGCATTTGCAAGGGATAGGACGTTGGTGCCTAAGGAAAGTGCTTATTTCCAATACCATATCCTGCAGACAGGACCGTTGGTGCCTTTTGACAAGACAGACTTCTATATGCATAACTGGCTTGGGTTGAAGACTCTAAACGAGGCTGGAAAGGTCCATTTTCACTCCATTGATTCCGAACATATGGACATTCCCGAGGAAGTCCTTGAATACTTGATTGATACTTATCTCGTGCTGTCTGGTGCACGGGTGTAGCACCGCATTGAGAACTCGTCTTCTATCTTCCCCATCATGTCTGACCGTGTGGCACGTTTAGCTGAGCTCCGAAGAAAGCGAAAAGCAGAGGGGGTTGAAGAGACCTCTACGCAGGATAATGGTAAGGAAAAAGAGAGTGTCTTAGAGGGAGTGAAGGATGAGAAGAAGGGTGAGAAATTGAAACATGAGAATGAGGATGAGGAAGGAAATGTGGGGAGTGAAGTTTCCAATGAAGAGTCCGAAACTAAAGATTCTACACAGATAGAAGGTTCTATGGAGAAAAACTTTCAAGTCAATGAAGACTCTCTGCAGTCCTCTGGAGCTTCGTCCCATGGAAATGTGGGGTACTCCAAACATGCATACAACAGTGACCTCAAGGAAGACTTGGCTGTTTACTTAAATAGAGCTCATGCAGATACCCAAAGTGCCATCAACAGGTACATCCAGAGCGAGTACCGGAAACACATCGAGGATGAAACCTAGAGAATTGTTAAAACAGGAAAGAAATGGCTCCTGAATTTGACAAATTGGTGGAGATGTTGGAAATGGCGTGATCTTGGAAATGGCGTGATCTCGACAAGGTCTTATGCCTGATTAGCCCAATATGACTATGGTTAGATGATTATGGAGGATGGGCCATGGATGCAGGAATAGAGGACTCACAAGAGTAATTCCACGCTACTAAAGATCAGTGGAGGTATACTGTCTTAAGTTGGAATGGATATATCGTTCAGCCAACTCTATGATTGAGTGATTTTCATAGACTAGAATTACAGCTGACATGATCATGATTCTAACAGTCAAAGGAACTACACTGCTTAGTGTGGAAGATTAGCCCAAATCGGAAAGAAAAGAAATACTAAGTACCAGCTGCAAATGAACCTGTCTGGTATAATACCATTATTCTGAGGATTTACTGTGGCCAGAGGTCACTCCCAGTGCTTAGAGCAGAGCAGAATTGAGAACATGGCAATATATCATAGAATTATGAAAAGTAAATGGTGTGTTTTCAGATGACTGATTCACCACAGTGTACTATATGTAGTCCTCGCTCTAGTTCGTATTCTGTAAGCTATATCTATACACTACACCTAATACACCAATTGATTAGCCTTGGGACCATGAAACCAGTGTTCAGACTAGTGTATAGTAATAAGTAGTAAGTAATAGAGTGTAGTCTGATATAGTAGTAACTAGTAGTTAGTATTCAGGAATAGAGTGTGTTCCAGTGCTAGTCTAGGAGAGTGGACAGTCTAGTCTATAGTGAGTAGTACCTTGGATCTTTTAGGAAAAGTCTCAACGCCAAGATCTATATTCTAGTCATTTTCTATTCCTTATAATCCAATTTCGGTCTCCTTGTCTGGTGGAGGCTTAATATCTATACTTTCTCTCCCCACAAAAAGGTAGAAAAACCGCCACCACCAACTTCACCAACTTCACCCACTTCACCTGGCTTGGCCTCAAAAACTTCAAACATTTCAAGCATGTAGGGGGCTAAAAAGTTGCCACTCCTACTATTGTATAGTATACTAGTATACAGTACAATAGTAAAGCATAGAAGTATAATAATGAGCACTTAGTATGGCAGTAGTAACTAGTAAGGGGTTAGTATACAGGAATGCAATATAGTGGGCAAGTGTCCTGTAGTCAAGTGTGGTCCAGTATAGAAGAGTAGTATGTGGGTATAGAGTAGGGGAGAGTAGTGTGAGTATGGAGGGAGTAAGGGTGAAGTCAGTGAGGGTGAGTGAGACTAGAGACCGCACCCGTACACCTGGAACCCGCCAATAGAATCGCATGCCCGCGGCCGCGCCCGAACTCGTCGCACACTCCACCACCCAAGCCAAAAAAAATCTTACTCTTCTGTTTCCAGTATCAAAATGGCCCTTGTTTCCAGAATTGCCACCAGAGCTGCCCGTCCAGCTGTGTTTGCTGCACGTTCTACGTATGTTGATCCCGTGGCCCGTGTCCCGTGTCATGTCGCTAGGTCATGTTTCCCTGGGGTGTCTCCTTAGGCCTCTAATCCCAGGTCAGCCATAACAAGTCCAGAGTCCAGAGTCAGAGTCCAGAGTCCAGAGTCAGAGTCCAGAATAGGATCAAGAAATTGGAATTCCCAGAACAGAATGAATCTCAGAATGAATCTCAGAATGAATCTCAGAATGAATCCCAGAATGAATAACTAGAACATGATAACAAAAAAAGATAGAGGAATAGATTCAAAGTTTGAGTTGATGTCTAACGGGGCTTTTTCCGATGATTCCAGAAACTCGCATCTATCCAATTGTCCCATTCTTCCATATCCTATTTAAAACATATTGACCAATTCATTACTCATCCAATACTCCATCATGCCTTTATCCATTTATTTATCTATCCATTTGTTCATTTGTTGCCCATTTCGATTACTTAATCGAGGAATTGTTCATAACACTCTTTGAGTAAACTACGAGTTGATAATAGCTTAAGATTCTTCATATAAGATCCAGTCCGTCCATCCAATTGATTCCTTGACTAAATTGCCCCATGTATACTCGATCTTTACTTGTCCACTGATCTATTGATTCCGTTCTCATTCACTCTGTTCTGACCCTCTGGTTCTGATCCTCTGTTTTTTTTTTCACGTATATACTAACCTCTAGCATTGGTGTTCGTTCGTTGTCCACACCAGTTGAGCCTAAGGAAAAGGCCAACTCCATCATCAACGCCTTGCCAGGAAACAACATGATCTCCAAAACAGGCATTCTCGCCACGTCTGCCGCCGCAGCCATCTACGGTATCTCCAACGAGTTGGTGATCATCCACGACGAAACTGTGTTGCTTGCTACGTTCAGTGCCTTTGTTGCATTGTGTGCCAAGTTCGTTGCTCCATTATACACCGAGTGGGCCGATGGAGAGATCAAGAAGGTCAACGACCTCTTGAACGAGTCTAGAAATAAGCACGTTTCCGCCGTCAAGGGTAGAATTGAGTCCGTGTCGCAGTTGAAGGACGTGGTGGCCACCACCAAGCAATTGTTCGAGGTTTCCAGAGAGACTGCCAAGTTGGAGGCCGACAACTTTGAGTTGAAGCAAAAGCTTGCCGTTGCCCACGAGGCCAGATCCACCTTGGACTCTTGGGTCAGATACGAGCAGCAACAGAGGCAATTGGAGCAGGAGCAGTTGATCAAGTCTGTTTTGGACAAGGTCAACAAGGAGATTGGCACCCCCAAGTTCCAGGACAGAGTCTTGGCTGAGTCTGTTACCGAGATCGAAAAGATTTTTGCCAAGGCTTAAACACTATTACGAATACACATAAGGTCACAATGTGTAGGTACAATCCACTGAACCAAATTTGGTGATAAATACCCTGAACAAATGTAATTTCCGGTCTCTTTCTCTTTCTCTTTTCTTTTGTCTTTGACTTTCTCTATTGTCTATTATTATTTTCATCACCTGGACTGGAATCTCTTAAGCATGGATGTGGCCGGCCGCCACACATGGAGCGTGTTGTCGTCGGCCACACTGGCCACCATAAAGTCCTCATGCAATGACCAATCAAAATCGTTGACTCCAAGCATATGCCCGCTGTGGCTGAACAAAAGGTAGTCCTGCACATGCGAGAGGTCGTGGAGTTTCACCTTATGGTCTGTGGAGGAAGATCCAAGCACACTTGCGTATTTCGGGTGCCACTTCACTTGCGTGATGGAGTCCGTATGGGGTTTGAAAGTGGCGGCACTGTGCAGCAAGTCCCGAAGATCCCATACGGCTATGGAGCCCTCGGAGTCGCCTGTGGCTAGTGCAAACTCGGAGTTTTCATTCAATCCAACACTATTAAGCGGATTACTTCCACCGCTCAACGAACTGCTTGTTTGGGCCTTTTTTTGCGCCATTGTTCCTGTTCTGATATCATAGACTGAAAGCAGGCCCAGATCATCTGCAGTAAGAAACACCGAGTCGTGCACAGGAACCCATTCCAAGTCATTAATACCCACGTCGGCCTGCAGCTCCCAAAAAGGCAAGATCCGATTCTCACTCCGTTTCTCGTAATCTCTCCGGATATCATAAACACATATTTGGCCATCCATGGATGCAGATGCAATGCGGCCCTCGCTGGTCCGACACCAATCAAAGGCAAAGATATCCGTTTCAGACCCTGAACCGCCCAACCGGATCTGCGGCTCGTTTATATCCAATTCCTGCCCAATTTTCTTGATGGTGGAGTGTTTGGTACGGTTATACACCAGCAAATGGCCCACGTTATTAGAACTGGCCACCACATCGGCATTCTGTGGCATGTACCGCAACCGGTTGACATCTCCATGGTGGTTGATTGTTTGTAGCAGCCTAAGCGGGGTTTTTCCAACGGCCGGAAGCTCAAACTCTTGTTTTTCTGGTACATAGCGCCACGTCTCAGTGTTGATGCACCGGTTCAAGTTGCGGTAGTAAGCTAGTTGCTGGATATGGATCACGTCCACTGATTGGCCAAGCGTGAAGGTACCCAAAAGAAGCCGTTGGTAGGCGAGTTGTGTGGAAGCCTCAGCTCCAAGCGCCGTTTGAGATGTTTCCTGTCTACTCTCCAGCCCGGCCTCCAGCCCGGCCTCCAAATCCGGAAGAAATTGCACCGTTAGAGACGGCCATAAAAGGGTGTGAGTGGAGACATAGTCGTAGAGAAAGGGCGTGTTTTTCTTGAACACTCTGTAGTTGTCCTGGGCTTCTTTGGTGATAGGGCCCGGGGTCTCCTCCACTATCTCAGTCATGCCAGGGATGGGGTATTTATATATGTTTGTGTTTGTGTTTGTGTTTGTTTATGTTGCGTTTGTGTTTGTTTCAAATATGAAACTGCTTGGCGTGTCCTGTATAATGCTGAAACTTCTTGTATCTTGTGTTGCTTGGATGTGTCTTCTGACTGTCTGATGTGGGACGCGTGCGCGTGGTCCTGCAAAGTACGGCTCTGAACCAAGCCATGCGGAGGCTAGGACACACGTGTCTTTATAGGCAGGACCAAATTGGGAAATCCAAGACCGGGAATGAACTCAGGCATACTTTTTTAGTAGGACCCTTTTTTTTGGGAAGAAAAATATGCCATTTGGGGCTCTGGTGGATGGGCCTTTTTGACCTGGGGTAGCATGGTGCACGGGTGTTTCGCAGCCACTTCCATGCATCTCCTAACCAACCAGACAATTTCGTTATATAAAAGTAACTTTTTATATTGTTTTGAGAATTACGAAGACAGATATCACTATACAGGTCAACCACCAAAACAGCTCTACACACTTCTGAAACACTTCTGAAACAATTCTGAAACACTTCTGAGACACTTCATAATTATCGGGTTGGTCCTGTACCTAGTCACATGGCTTTCTTAAACCAAATATAAACTGATGGCCACTGAATTTCATTGGTGTATATGAGTATTAGGTAAATACAATGCTCTGATTCCAGTAAACCGAAAAATGTAGGAATTGGTTCATGAATTATTTTCAATTCCCAAGAAGCTCAATGACCAAATCATGTGTATAGGAAATTAGCGTGCCTCTAGCTTAGCACGTGATATAGAATGATAAACCAGATTCTGACCATTCTATCTTGGTATGTCTTTTTTGATGGGTAATTGAAATGGAGACCTAATGGCTCATTAGAATAAGAAAGCAACATACTCCAATATCTCAATCATTTTCAAGGGTCGAAGAGTCTCAGAAACCCCAAGAATTTCTTGATATTTGCTTAAACGTATCTTTAGATACAGTATAATCATGGGGAGACCTTGGATGTCATATCAGTTGATGTGGGCCATGGACCTGACTCGATATGCCACATTGTCGGTACAAGCTGGTCTAATGCTCAATATCAGCTTTAATTGCACTTTGGTATCTTTTTTAGGCTCGATCTCTGAGCCAAAAGACTATTCAGTATCAGCAAGACGTCAACTTGTAGTAAAAAAGCACTTTGAGGTGCAGCTAGGTCACTTAAATTAGCCACTTTAACAATCGGAGCACTAGACACTTCTGATGTTTGAGTCCAATTGATAGACTCCCGCTTCACTGCCTTGCTGCTTCGCTGTTAAAGCTTTCATAATCTTTTGCATTTCAATGACCATAAAATAATTGCATTTCTTCTTGTCATCGATTGAACGGTCTGTATCAATCACCATGAAAGCTAGCATCCTGATGCATTAAACCAGAATTCATCAGGATCTCCATAGAAGTAATTCTGTCAACCTGTCAGCCTGTCAATCTTAGACACTGGGCTCTCTCTTGAAGCACAAGTTGAGGTACGTAAACCTTCTTCAGCACCAAATAGCACGAACCATGAAACGCATTCGAAACCCAAAATACTCCGAAGTGTCTTCCCACTTTTGAATCAAGAGACACTTCTGAACACTTCTGAACACTTCTGAACACTTCTGAACACTCCTGAACACTTCTGAACACTTTTAGCCATTCTGGTTAATCACTCTCGTCAGTCCAAATCAATCTCAACCCCTGAGAACCTTCACACTGGCTATGGATTCCGCTCCATCCGTATCCTCGCATAGAGCGTCCACCACTGAGCCAAAGTCCTGATTAAACACCGTGGCCTGCGATTCCAAAAACCCTGCTAGATCATTCAAGTACTTATCCACATCCTGATTGGTGACACTCGCCGACGCCGGGCCAAAGGCATCTGCAGGACGCTTGTCCTGGTTAATATCATTTAACACGTCATTGAGCTTGATCAAGTCCAGGTAGTTATCGTAGATGATGGACTTTTTCTCCAGGTCATGGTGGTTGAGCCTGCTGTTGGCGTGGTTACGAGCCCGGAGAAGCTTCTGGAGACTAGCGTTTTTGAAGCTCTCTCGAAACGTCACCTCATTGGCCAAAGACCTGGCCAATTCTTCGGGAACATCACTCTTTTCCAGAATGCCCAATCCTGCATCCCCATCGCCACCTCCTTCCTCTATATCTTTGATCTCTCCTCCCTCCCCATTCTCTGCCTCCCCTCCTTCTCCTTGTGCCTGTAACTTGTAATAATCCTGAAGGGCTTTTCGCCTGGACAGAATCTTCCGTGTGGCGTGCCCAGGGACGGAAAAGCTGGGTATATCAGGGGAAGTGGGAGTGGACTGCATGGGGGCCACGTCCTCTGACTTGTCTGAAACATCATTCGGACGAAGCAGCTCCGGCGCCTTGGCCCGCTTCTTATACGAGATGGCGGACGCAGTTACTGTGGTCTGCCCGTCGTCGCTCATACGTGGGGTAGTTGTATTCGCACTGCCACTAATCACCACCTAAAAACCTGAAACAATCCTGAAACAATCCTGAAACAATCCTGAAACAATCCTGAAACATTAGACATTATGAAACAATCTGAAACATCGGACATAATACAAGTTACTGGAATATAAATTTTGAAACAATGAAACATGGAAAATCCTAATTATTCTATACTATTAAAATTATACGGTCGTGCCATGCTCATCCGGTACCTAGTTTTTGAGAACCATCGCACCTCATCACCATCTCCACTTTCCTCTCCACTCCACTCTCCTCTCCACTCCACTCTCCACTCCACTCTCCACTCATACATACAATGAGTGAGGAGATCAGATTGAATGACTCCAAATTGGGGTCTCGCCAATAGTATGTCCTAGTCGTGCCCATCCCCTTCACTACTAACCATAGCTGGAACGACTTCTACAAGCGAGAGATTGAGAACTTCCAGGCCAATGAAGACGATACTGGCGAGTGTTGGTTCGACGACTCCAATGCCGAGCAGAAAGTGGTGGATTTCTATACCAAGTTGGTGGAGGATGACCCGAAATACGCCTCGTGTCTGGTGTTGGATTTGGGCACTGGAAATGGACACTTTCTCTTTGAGCTCTACGAAACGCTTTTGGAAGAGGCGCCCGAGGCTGATTTGGAATACCATGGTATTGATTACTCGCCTGAATCCGTGGAATTTGCCACCAAAATCGCCGGCAAAAAATACCCGCTGCAGAAGTTCACCTTTGAAACCGTGGACTTCTTGAGCCTGACGTGCCAGTACTTGACGGAAAACGACGGGAAATTCGATATTCTTTTTGATAAGGGCACGCTCGACGCCATAGCTTTAAACAACGAGCCCGTGCCCGGTTTCGGTGCCAAAATCGGCTCCCAGGTGTACCCTGGCCAAGTGCAGAAGATCATGCATAAGCAGTCACTTTTGATCATCACCTCGTGCAACTTTACGGAGGACGAGCTCATTTCCGTGGTGACAGAAAACAACACCAATTGCTTGAAAGTGTGGCAACGCATCCAATACCCTTCGTTCCAGTTTGGGGGGGCCAAGGGCTCTACTATATGCAGCATAGCATTCATCAAGACTGAGTGATACATGTTTTAAAGATTGAAGATACATGTTTTAAAGATTGAAGATACATGTTTTAAAGATTGAAGATACATGTCCTAAAGACGGAAGATACATGTCCTAAAGACTGAAGATACATGTCCTAAAGACTGAAGATACATATATCTATGGGTCTGCAAACTCTGTCATACTGATTTCTAGAGATGTTAAGAGATGTTAAGAGATGTTAAGGTTTTTTATTTGGTATAAGGGTTACGGATGAAAGAGTTACTGTGACAGTGTTTTGGGTGTTGGTTGTTGTGCTGGTGCGTATTGAATGAGTGCAAATTAGTGCGCACACTAGACACTCAGATATCAGATACACCATGACTCATACACAGTTATATTAACCTTAAAGAAAATAGACTTTATTTGATTAGTCTACTGGTCTTTGTGCAGGTCTATGGAATGGCCTGTTTCCTTTTCTATGTGCAGGACTATAGGTATTAGCTACCCTACTGACATATTCTTCAGATTTTTACCAGACTTTAATCAGGCTTGAATGGTTATGATGACATCATTGTTCTTTCCTCCACCAACCTTCTCCACATACAGGACTAGACTAAATACTGCTCTTTTCAAAGTATTTTGCTGGGATTTTAGGTACTGCATATAAGCAGATTATATTCTTTTTTGACTAATTGTAAAAGCGAATGTTCTAGGTCTGTCCAAGTATGAATGAGTAAAAGTAGCCTATGGACTGCATACTTCCAAAAAATACACACTTTCATTTATATAACTGACTGTACATAACTGTATATGACTGTATATGACTGACTGTATATAATAAAGACAAGCAAGTGGGAAGAATAGACAAGACAAAAAGATCAGTAGAAAGAGAAAGGCTAGACAAAATAAGACAAAGGCTAGATTCGTGGTGAGTCCAGAAATAAGACAGAGTATCAAGTAATAGACAAAACAAGACAAAACAAGACAAAACAAGACAAAACAAGACAAAAAAAGACAAAACAAGACAAAACAAGACAAAAGAATGATTAGACAAAAATTGACAGACCAATCGTTCTAATCTACTGATTATTGTATACCCAATTCAATCCTACTATTTCCAGTACAGTCTATATGACTGTATAATTGGATGACTAGTATGTTATGGTTACTGTCACGTGACTAATTTGGGTCTAAACTGTATATAATCAGAGAATGACTGTGTATGACCAGAGTATGACTGACTATACGACAAATAATATTAAGATCGTTGTCCATAATATTTGTAGACTTATAGTAATCATAGTGATATTTGTCTAAACTGGAAACCTGTTTAAATTGAAAACCTGTCTAAACTGGAAACCTGTCTAAACTGGAAACCTGTCTAAACTGGAAATCTGTCTAATTTGGAAATCTGTCTAAATAAGCAGGACTCTTCAATATATACCATTTTTGGAACCCCTTTTTTAAGACTGTAATCTCTACAGTCAGCCAGTCTCAATACTGTGAAAGTAATAGTAATAATTAGTGATGTTATTTATAGAAATATAACTACTACTGCATATTACTCTATAATTACTACTGTATATTACTTTATAATGAAACAGATTGTAGTCTTTTATATGCAGGAGGTAACGAATGCCCCGGGCGACGTTACTCCGGGCGACGTTACTCCGGGCGACGTTACTCCGGGCGACGTGGTTCCGAAGGGACACAAAAAAGGAGCGCGACTATTTAAGAAGGAGGTCCCGCTCATAGGATTTTACGCCTATCATTTCATCAGCTCAGTTAAGGAAAGGAAAAATTGCGATTTCCTAGTATTACTTTATATACAGACCAGAATATAAATTAATGAAGTGACAGCTGAAGTGACAGCTGAAGTGCTACGGTTTATTAGAGGATTAGAGACCGATTACGTAAGAGTTTTAGCTTATGAAGTAGGTAAGGTATAAAGTTTAAAATTTTAGACATTTCAGAAATGTTTTCCTGCATATAATTGGAGTATCTAACAATTCTTAGTACAAATTCCAAAGTACACATTTCTGTTTGTTAAATTATGAGTAGTGTAGTGTAATCTTATCATGTTTATCTTTTCAGTATTAGTGGAGTCACTGTGGTTGGTAGTGCTACTGTGGTTGGTAGTGCTACTGTGGTTGGTAGTGCTACTGTGGGTACTAATGGTTTGGTACTGGTCAGACAATTAAAATGACATTATAATAGACAATCATAAAATACATAGGCAAACGTGCCAACCCCAGGTCTATGTAGAATAACACTCCATCTTTATCGACAACCCTTTCTGCCCTTAGCGTCTGTTCCATCTCATGCATGGCTCTTGTTGTCGTGGGAGTCAACATGTGTGCGTGCAGGCGAAGTCTATGTATCGATAAAACGGAACCCCGTTTCTGGTTTGGCTTGGGTGCCCGATACCTTCTCCTCCCTGGATTTGGTTTCCCCTTTTTCTTTAGATTCTTCAGCTGTAGACTCCTCTCCTTTGGCCTTTAGCTCTGCTTTCAACTGCTCCACTTTATCAAAGAGCTCGTTCCGCAACTCTTCGTTGCCAAACTTGAGCAAGTACTGCACGGGCTCGCCGTCCAGAATGGCATTCATGCGCAAGAACTTGCCGGGGGATAAACTGGCCTCCAAGCCCTTGAGAAACTCAGTGTTTGGGCTGACTCCGTAGTTCAAAATCACCCTCAATAAACCCTTGGATCTCATAACAAGACGGGCCTGTGCCTTTCCGCTCAAAGCTTTGTTCAAATGTAGAGGGCCCACGCCTCGTTCCTTCCAGCCCTCAGCGAGCTTGGAAAATTGTAACTCAAACAACTTGGTGTTGGCATTGAACACAGAAACTTCGTTTTCTTCTCCCGTGCTGACCACCGTCTCCTTCAAGTCCACCTGCTTGTATTCCTGCGTGGCAGGAGCACTGGGCGAGTCGGAGGACTTTGCTTCAGCCTCGGGTTCGTCAAGAAACGATTTCTTTTGCGATGCTTTCTGAAGAGCATTGGAAAAGACGGAGTTGGCTCCAAACGAGCCGCCAAAACTGCCAAATGACGATGTCGCCGATGACACCGATTCTGCTGGTTCACTGGTGGCAGATTGGGATGTGAACAAGGGCAGCCCGTTGTTTTGGGCCCCATTCTCGGTGCTTTTCTCTGCTCCACTCACTTTGGCTGCAGGTGTATCAAACACATTGACTCTGTTCTTCATTTTCTCGAATAAAGAAGCACTTCCAAACGCACTGGCGGCACCAAAAACGGGTGTGGACGGTGTTGGTTGCGTAGACTCTTTCAATTCTGGTTTGGTTTCGGTTTTTGGTTCCGTTTGTGGTTCTGGCTGTAATTCTGAATCGCCTTCTAACTTCTTGGATTCTGCCTTGGTCATTTTGGCTTCTGCACTGCTCAATGGGAGCGTCTTCTCTGTCTGTTTGTTCCCTCCTTCGGTATCATGCCCGCCTGTTTCACCTGTTTCACCTGAACCATTCACGTTCTCTTCTAAAACATCGGTCTTTTCCCCTGTTCCATTCAATCCTTCTCCCTTACCCGTAGCAGCCAAGGAGGATGTGGAAGCAGGGTCCTCCAGTGGCAGGGAAAAAACCTTGGGAACAGACTCGATGGAAACGCCTGGAAGCGCCGAATTTGAGCCATTCAAATCATTGGATAACTTTCTCCTCTTGGACCCGGAGCTCACGGAGTAGTAGTCTGTGCTTGTGTTGGACTCGGTGCTCATGGGGTTGCAGAGTATAGTGTGAGAGGAGGGTGGCTTGAGTAGAGCGCGGCGGTGCACGGGTGTGCTGCGCAGAGTACTCTTGAAAGGTTTTTTCTGACTTGCGGTGTTATGAGTACCGCACGACCTTAAGTTTAATTATGGCTAGAAAGCCTTATTTTTAAACATTTAGTCCGGATTTCAAATATAAATGGGTTCTTCTCGGGACCTTAAGGGAAGTGGGTGCATGTGCCGGAATACTCACTTCCGAGCCCCCAGTTCCGAGCCCCCAGTTCCGAGCCCCCAGTTCCGGGCCTTATATCCAGTTCCGGGCCTTATATCCAGTTCCGACCTATTAACTTGGGTCGTTTCATGCTCCCTTCACAAAACGTTTCTCGGGGTTTTAAAATCCAAATCGATTCTTTATAGTTTTACCAACATCATATCTTCAAGGGAGCCTTAAATCTGGACTGTAGACCGAAATATACCTTTTGTAATTTCATGTCACGTGATCTTTCCGAGGTTGATCTACTTTCACACATTTTCCAACCATCTTCTCGGAAACTAGTTCATAATACATTTTAAACTTATTACGGTACTATAGACTCGGCGGTTTATCATATATGGTCGAAATGGAGCTCTAGGGATACCCTCGGTTCTGGACAACACCCGTACACCATGCTACCCCAGGACAATTTGCCCCAATGCAAAGCCCCCTAAATTTCCGTAAATTGGGCTAAAAAGACTTTTTTTCGGTTCTTTCAGTTTATACTAATCTTCCATGAAAATTTGAAGACAATAGGACTAATATTCGTGGTTTAAAAATCTTAAAGATCTTCAGTTCCGAGGGCACCCCCGGAATACGTCCCTGCCCGCCCTGTTTGATCTACCAATCAGGGAAAGTTATAGGAGAAAACTTGACTTCCATAGAGCCTCTGCGGATCAAAAAATCCTTTAATAGTCAGTTTTTTGTGGTTTTTTGAATTTTTTCTGAAGTTTGAGGAGAGTGTAGACCCGTACATCCGAACCTATCAAAACCAGTCAGCCCCAAAACAACATAAAGAACATTTTTTATCAAAAAAGGACATTTGTGGAATAAGTACTGGTGGATGATATATGTGTATATATAATAGTGCCTGTATATAACGCGCGTTTCTACATCGTCACCGGCCCAATTACTAACATCTACCAACCCCACCAACACCAAATGTCTGAGGTATGTTTCAGGAGTGTAACCAAAAACATCTCTAACCCTGCAGGAACAAAACAAGGCCGAAGTGGCCAGTCTCCAAAAACTTCGAGCCACCCTTGAAATGGTCCGCCAAACTACAGAAAAACTCCATGCAGATTTGGAAAGTGCTACGCGAAACCACAAGGCCATAAGCCAGGAACTGGAAAAAGCAATTTCAGTTTTTAAGCAGCTTTAGGAATTTGCTCCTTGATTACTTAAGATGTTTCAGGTGTTTCAGGTGTGTTTCAGGTGTGTTTCAGGTGTGTTTCAGGTGTGTTTCAGGTGTGTTTCAGGTGTGTTTTTGGACCTTTAGGTGTTGAGAACAACACTACTAGAGCCACTACTAGAGCGAATAGCCAATTCGTCCATGATTTTTGTTTAAAAAAAGAAGGAGGTTTTATCATCGATAATCAGTCACATCAAAAACCCTATGCTTTTTTCTTACAGCCTTTTTAGGCTTCAGAGGGTCAAGATATGGCCATGGGAAGCGAAGCCATTGTATTCCTGCACACACCACGCGCACCTCCTTCCTTCCAGTCTCACTCCACTCTAACTACTATTAACTGCCACACCACCCTAATACCTACCCTTGATTTGATACATTCTCAACTGTGGACCTATTGATACTGATCCTCATATCAGCTTTCATACTCAGTGCTAATTTAATCAGTGCTAATTTAATCAGTGCTCATTTATTCAGTGCTTCTATTATTTAGTGCTTCCATTATTCAGTGCTTCAGTGCTTCTCTATACTGATTATTTGATCCATTATACTTTTGTCATTGGTTATCTGGTATGCCTGTTTCGTATGATGATAAGCGAGTGTGGCACAACATTGATACACAGCTCAAGGATGAACTCCTAGTCAAACTTGTTTCCAAT
The DNA here is from genome assembly GCA_002370245.1 of Metschnikowia sp. 04-226.1. Taxonomy (NCBI): domain Eukaryota; kingdom Fungi; phylum Ascomycota; class Pichiomycetes; order Serinales; family Metschnikowiaceae; genus Metschnikowia; species Metschnikowia sp. 04-226.1. The sequence continues at coordinate 435,755 of NLAD01000765.1, forward strand.
TTGGAGTGTCTGATTTGTTCGGAGGTGATGCACGTGCCGTTCTTGGCGTCGTGTGGCCATTCGTTTTGCTACGGATGTCTTGATGCATGGTTTGAAACCAAGGTCAACTGTCCTACCTGCAGGAAGGACATGGACGAGGCGCCCGTGCTTAATATTCTGTTGAGGCAGACCATCAAGTCTATAACAGACTTAATCATAGAGACGTTGGAGGATGGTAAGCATAGGACCCCCTTGAAAGATAGCAGGGATCAGCTCATCACGGACTACGAGACGGCCAGCCTGTCCAAAGCCTTATTTGGACGTGCCTTTACGTCAGCCCCCACATTGGTGGATACATCGGATGGAGTGCCCCGATGCGGCAATTGCCACTGGGAAGCGCACGGGTCCGTGTGTCTTAATTGTGGGGTCCGGTTCCGTCACCCTCGGAGCGACCTGTACTACGATTCAGAGGATGGAGACGCCTACAACGAGGACGAAGACGAGGCGGAGATGGACGGCGTGGCAGGGCGAGAAGATGCCTACGATAGTGCAGACAGTTTTGTGGACGACCGAGATTTGTCCAATGAGACTGCAGAAGATAGGTCCCAGCGAGAGTGGGTGGAGTCTTATGGATACGTGCACGACGAATACGAGGAGTGGGAATTGAACCGAAATACCGAGGATGAAGAAGCTGAAGAAAATGAGAGGTTGGAGTGTCTATATGCCGACGAATACGATGACGATGGATGGGATATGCGCGACGAGAGTCCATGGAATGGGCTTTCGGACAATGATGAGGAGCAGGAGGCACCTGCCCCGGAGTCCGGGATGCGAAGGCTCCAATTGTCAAATACGCTCATGAACGAGTTGGACCAACAGCACCAACGCCACTTGGAGCAATCCTATGCTGACCGAAGACGGCGGCGCACTATGAATGTGATAAGCCTGGACGACGAGTCATAGTCGCTAAGCAATGTCTATATAGACATTTTGTTCAAGGGTCATGAAGTCGAGTTGGAGGAGCTAGAGGTTTCAGTAATGACTCCATTTTGTGATCGGTCCATCACTCCACCAGCATCAAGTCTACGAGTCCAGGTCCAAAGTCAGGGACTCAAATACCGGGGCACTACCAAGTCTCTGTCTTGTCTATCTACAGATCCTGACGTTTATTGCATATTCAGGAACAGTACTGGGTCTAATCCATATTCAGGCTCTAAAGAGTACTGAGTCTACTGCACATTCATGAAGAGTACTGGGCCTACTTGGTACCGGCACACTCTACCGACTCTATCAAAGCACTGAAGTTAAAAGTATAAATACTGAGGTCCAGACGTCTACTCTTCAGAAGTATACTTAGACCACACTACTGTATTAGGATTACCGGTATCCGTTATTATTATTATACTGTACTATACTGTACTATACTATACTATACTGTACTATACTATACTATACTGTACTATACTGTACTATACTGTACTATAATGTACTATACTGTACTATACTGTACTATAATGTACTATACTGTACTATAATGTACTATAATGTACTATACTGTACTATACTGTACTATACTATACTATATTATATTAGCATTAGTATTAGTGTAGAAGCAAAGTGACATTTAGTAGTAGTATATAGTGTAGCGAGTGTAGTTGGTGGGGTCATGTGGCGTGAGGTTGGGGCGTGCGCGGCCCAAACAAACATGAAGAGTCTCATTGGATGAGAAAAAGTGCACCTCCTCCACCACCACTCACACCACCCACCATGGACCCACAAAGAATCATCAAGTTGCAGAAGTTGTACCAGAGCTCCAACAAGGAGTTGTGGATGAGAGGCCCCCGTTCCAAGCTCTTGGTGTACCCCTTCTACGCCATGTTCACCTTCACCACCGCCGCCAGCTTGTACTACACCGGCAGAGCCATTGCTGGAATCAAGGACGAATAAGCTGCCAGTATATAAGTGAATGCATTAATAAAGGGTATTGTGTAGTTTGGAAGGTCTGGGTTGTTACATCCGTGTTTGTCATTTTTTGATGTTGTGTTTGTTAGAGGGAGGAGAATGAGAATGGGAAGAAATAGAGAAGAATGGGAAATGTTGATGAAACGGACGGAATGAATGAAAGAGAATGGGAAAGAGAACAATGAATGGAAAAATGATATTTTTGGGAGGAATGGGTCAAGGAGAATGAGATCCTGTGGATTGGCTGGTCTTAGAAGACTGATTGATGTGAAATGACTGCACATCCAGGATTTCTAAGGACCTGAAAACAATTGATAATCTTTTTAAAAGGTTGTAATCTTTCATCTGGGTTTCTTCCGTGTTTCTTTCGTGTTTCTTTCGTGTTTCTTTCGTGTTTCTTCCGTGTTTCGTCCGAGTTTCATCTGTCATCTGTCATCTGTCGTTTGTTCCCGTTGACGAGCTCTCGCTTTAGCCATACTAATCTAATTTCTCTAATGATTGACTCTCAGACGGACTATTTAACATACCTAAATCCAGACCAATGTAGACTTAATTTATGTCCAGTGGATTGTGGAACTGTATAATACTCAATCTGTTTATATGTGAAAGTCCTGCATATACACACGTTGGGTATCTCTACTTACCCTCTAGATGTATTGTTTTCGTTGAAACGAGAAAGATCCAAACCTGTAAGGAACAGTAGAAACTACTTTCTGACAGATAAGTTAAACTATCGAGTCAATAATGGTTTGGACTGCATATAAACCAGAATCTACTTACTCCGGGCCCCAGATTCGGTATATATCACGTGACACTATTGGAAAGCCCCATATTCAAGAGTCCCTTTTCAGTTCGAAACTAGGTGGATCCAAGAATTTCAAGAGCACTGCTAAATATTTATTTACGGGCAGGATAAAATGACCTGGGTCAATAGGTCGGAACTGGATATAAGCCCCGGAATTGGGCCCAAGTCACGTGACTTCCGGCTTTCAAGCGGATTCTCCACATCCAGCCACATTATGGTGGTTCCGGATTATGGAAAAGTCTTTTCTATTTTTTATTTTTTTTATCCTAATTCTTTGATACCTAAAAAATGACCATTCCCAAAGTCCCAAAATGTACCCCAAATTATTGGTAGTGTCGTTACCAATAAATCATGTACCTCTATTGATCCAAATGTCTCAGTATAACTTGACTCGGGTTTAACAACTTAAATTCAAGTTTGAACAAAGACCAGGACTAAAGGGGTATGTATTGGTAAAACAAACCATTTCTGTAGTGGTCGTGCACTACTCATAAAGTGAGTGATGAAATGCAATGCAAGATAGGCACCCTATATTAAGCTTAAGTAACAAATACTAATTTTGATCCTAGAATACAAATACTCATAATAATTATACTCACACACAGTGCAATGGTACAATGGTACAATGGTACAATGGTATACGGTAGGTGTTGGAGAACCGAGGTGGCTCACAGATGTGCGAGTTTCGAGGTTGTTTCGAGGTGGGTCCGAGGTGGGTCTCCGAGGGAATGTGTGTGCGAGTTCCGAGGTGAGGTATGCGAGTTCCGAGGTGAGGTATGCGAATAGATGGACGGTGGATGGAGTGCGTACAGGACAGCGACCTCACCAGTTGACCCAAAAACTGCACAGGCATAGACACCTTCTTCTCCAGCCCAACACTCAATGCCTTCTCTCGTGGACCTCCCACCATCCGTGGTGTCCTGCATCGTGCGCTTCCTACCCCAGCACCTGCTTCTCAACCTTGCCCTCACCAACTTCTCCTTTTACGAGCCGTGTTTGAAACAGTTATATAGCCGGATCAATGTGCAAGAAGCCAGTGTATTGCGCAATACTGACCCCATTTCCCCCCGCCTGAGACTAGATTATTTGGAGCTGTCGCTGTCCACTATATGTGGTTTTCGAGATGTGTCTCTCGGGAAAGAGGCCCATTGCCGATTGGTGGCTGCAAAACTCAACACCCTCACCCACTCGCTTGCTGTGAATCCGCTGCTTGGAGGTTATATTCAGGAGATCCAGGTTTTGGGGGATTTGGATGAAAACGTGCGTGTGGAGCTCGATGCTTTGTTGAAGACGCTACTTCACACCCAAAATTCAGTGGAAAAGGTCTACATTTCCGATGAACACCTACGGCTTTCATTACAAGACTTGTGCATGAGGTTTCTGTTAAAGTCCGTGGTGGTGGATACGTTTTTGCCGCTTGCTTCTTTGTCGGGGTTGAAATTCTCCTTGGAAGAGCTTGTGGTGGCTGATTTTCCGCTCAATTCGCCGGTGGACGTGGGAATGGTGCTGATTTTCGAGAATCTCCACTCCTTGAGAATAAGGGATGACCCGGGAGTATACTCCCGCTTTTTGGCCTACCTCTTGAGGCTTTACCAGAAAAAACCGTTTGTCATGAAGAAACTCAAGACATTTAATATGGTGGTGACTCACCAACACGGCCCGGTGCCTTTTTTGGCCTTGGACAGCTTGCAAAACTTCCAGGTCTCTATGGGTTGTGTGGATGGCCTGTGCAATATGCAGTGCATGACTTCTGTTTTGGGCAGTCTCCACTTCCTGAAGTTAAAGCGTCTCTCGCTCATTGAAACAGCTCATCCCAGCCACAAGTACTCAGAACAATGGGATCTCGTTGCGTTTGACTTCATCAAGTCCGTGGTACAAACTTGTCCTGCTCTCTTCTACTTGAGCATCCGCCATAATGTCCCTACTGATGGGATCATCGACGATGGCTACGAGGGAAACTACCTCCGCAAAGTGAAGCTCTACACCATGGTGCTTCCCAAAATTCTTGGCCAAATTAAAAACCACATAGTCAATTTGGTGCTCCCCCAATTTGTGTCTGTTTTGGCATGCTATGAACAGGCCATGAACACGTTTCTCTGGAACGGGTGCCAGTGCCGCTACTGCAGCAAAATCCTCGGCAAACTCGATGAGTACTTGCTCTACCACCGGTACTATAATCCCGAAAAGCATGTTTTCAAAGACATGCAGACGGTCCAGATGGTACGCACTATAGGAGAGGTGTTGAGTGGACGCATCACAAACGATAGAAACTTGGGCGATCTTTTCCTTCTTCAAACGCCCATGAAGAATGTGGGCTGGGACTTCCACTCCAATAAAATCCTGCTTCCGTTCCTATGTTTGCCTGTGAAAACCTACGATATAGCAGAGATGGAAGATGATACTGCAGAGGAGCCGTTTTTCGATGCTGAAGACCGGGAAAACGACTGCCGCTTCCTTCGTCGTGAATCTTTCTTGCCCGATTACCCCATAGTAATTTCCCATTTTCTCGATGACTTGATCCGGAGAATGATCAACTTGAATCGTGGAGATGCTGAGGATGCAGATATCAACCGGGTGAGCTACGAAAATGATGGTTTCACCAATCTCCGTATCAATAAGATGGTTATCAGTGGACTTGACTTCAATTTCGACCACGAGCCCAACGGTACCATTTTCTTTACCAACTCATATGATCAGGCAGGCGAGGAGTGCACATAGCATCGCTCTCTCATGGTGCGCTCCATTTATTCATCTTCCCCATGGAATGTTTTTCTTTCTCGGAGGTATGTGAAGTACATATTGATTTGCTTTGGTCTGTTGTTCTAACAATAGCTCTTTGAGATTCCCAGGTCGAATCTCCTATTCCGACATGGCCTGGTGGTACACCTTCAGAACCAGTATGCCGTGTTTGTGTTCCAGAACATCAAGGAAAAGATGCAGTTCTACCAAGAACTATTACAAAGTGATTTGACCGAGTCTCAGGAAGAAGAAGGATTAAAACCAGAATTAGACACTGGTGCAGACCCGTGTGTGATTGTTATGGAGTGCGGTCTGAACAGCATGGAGAGGTACACAGCAGAAAGTGCACGTGACTCGATGGTCTTCACCAACTGCAGTACTTCCCATGACCTTTTGGGCCGTCTCCAAGATATTCTCAATAACAAGAGCCGATTGGTCGAGCGCAACCTTAATACGCTCGTGATCGAGAACATCTCGGCCTTCTACTGGCACCAGAAACTGACCAGCTCACGTGACTTGTACAAGGAAGTCAACAAGCTCATTGGCCAGATGATGAAGCGCTATGCGTGCAATGTGATAGTTACCATGTGGAGTGTAGCGTTTGAGCGAGGCTTCAACTCACATTCAATGGATCATAATCCACAGGAGCTTTCGCAGGCCACCTTCACACCGCACGAGCTCTTCAAAGGTGTACTGATAGCATTCTTCAGGAAGCAACCCATTAATACTTCCTAAAGGTAGTAGTCTACATTAATCCTTTGTTTCGTATATGATGTCTAACATAATCCTACATAACAGTCAAGTCGCCGAACTTCTCCTTGTAGCCAGGAACCTCCCACTTGCCGTTCTGCACCATGTAGGTGACCTTCTCGTCCAAGTCTGGTCTGGCCTTGGCCACGTCATCAACAGTCAATTGGTCAAATGGTCTGGCATTCTCAATGTCCTTCAAAGTGGCGTTCAATTGCTCGATCTCCTGCAACACAGACTTCTCGGTCAACTTGGCATTCTCCACGGCTTTTTGCTCGAAGATGTCCACAGTCTTAATGGTCTTGGACACATCGTACGACACGGGCTTGAAGTCGGCCACGGCCTTTTGGATCTCCTCAATCACCTTTTGGTTGTTCAACACGCTCTTGTAGTGGTCGAAGTCCACATCGGCCGACTGAACGGACAAGGCCTGGTACTCCTTCTTGGCCTCATCGTTTCTCTTCTTGAATGCAGTCAACGACGAAGCAGTGGATCCGGTTAAACCCAAGGATTTGATCACCTGGGCCCAGTTTAACTTGGTGGCGCTGGTCTTGGCAACGGCGGACATGGTTAATGGGTGAGGTATAGGTTGAGAGCGAAAATCGCTAAAGGTTTGTACGTGCGCATACCGAAAGAGTGCGCGCTCCAATTGGCCAATGTCTCCGACTCGATCTCACTTGTCACTCCTCTCGAGCGAGCGAGAAAACTATCATTCATATGGGTAGTGCACGACTAAGTGTAACAATTGGTCCTCAATTAATGTACACGATAACCACAAGTTTATAAATATTATTATGGTAAATTCGAAGCTGGTGGGGACACTACTTTAGAGACACTACTTAAGGGACACTACTTAAGGGATACTACTTAAGGGATACTACTTGAATGTGGCTCAATATTGAGGAGTTAGAATAAGTATAAGTTTGTGGGTTGGCCGGAATTGAGGCCGCGGTCGGAACTGGAGGCCGGAACCCCAAGCTCCAACACGTCAAAGTGCACATAGAGAAGATATTTCATTCAAAAACATAGAGTTTGATGTCCGGAATTGCACCATTTCAAAAACCCCAATTTGATCAAATCATAATGAAAAAAAGTGTGCTTTGCATTGGGCCAAATTGTACTGAGGTAAGCGGGTGTACGGGTTTCTCGGGCCTTCTTCAAAAGCATTTCCGAGGTTTGCAGCCATTCCATCATCTAACTCTTTACAGCTTGAAAAAAAAAAAAAAAACAAGTCCATCTGAAGAAAAAAAAAACTATATCATTAATTTATAAAGAGTGATTATCCATATTTACCACCCAATTTAGTACAGTCTCACTACTATTACTCACGCTCACTACTATTACTCACGCTCATTACATACTCCTTTAACACCTCTATATATATATATTTCTATATTTAATGTAGCAGAAGAATATATATATGTATATATATTGTTTGAATCTCTGTCTGCTGATATTTTGGATTTCCTTAAATATTGTGTACTTCAACTTGGTGGGGAACTTGGTGGGGAACTTCGATGCGTGGTGCATTTTAATTTTGGTGAGAAGTGCGTGAAGATAGAGAAAAGAGACAAGTGCGCAGCTTAAGAGAGGTGTTAAAAATCATAAAAGTCAGGAATAAATTGGAGATTTTAATTGGTGTTTAAGAAATCCATAGAGATTTGGAAACTTGAATTTTAATTGAATATTTTTTTGAATTAAAGTGGGAATGGATGAAGTTGGACTATATGCAGGTCATTTTAAAATTAAACAAGTCCAATCAAAATCAAAATCAAAATCAAAATCAAAATCAAAATCAAATTCATCCGTTTCATATTTCATTGATTCTATATTTATTAATGTATGACCTTTTTTTAAGATTTTCATTCCATATTTTGGTATTTCCGGTATATATTCCTTCTATTCTTTTGGTGCTATTCATAGCCAGTCCTGTATAAGACCTAGAGAACCAGAACCAGAACCAGAACCCGAACCCGAACCAGAACCAGAACCAGAGACTGTAAAAATGTTACTTAAAACCGAGCTGGAATAATAGATGAAAATTTCTTGAAAGACTTTTTAAAATTGGAATATTTACTCTCGAAATGCTCTCTATAATCGGAGATACTGCATATAATAGAGATATACCATGGCAGAGGGAGACTATAGATAGTATTAATAAAATTAGATAGACTAGATATTAGATAGACTTAATATTAGATATTAGAGATACTGGATAGACTAGATATACAAAGGGAGACTAGAGGTGGTGGGGATAGAGTAGTCTATAGAAGCTCTCCAATACCTGCACACTAGCCTCAGTCCATACAAACTCCCACAACTAGAGACCCAGGATCAAAATTTAAATTAAAGATCCATTCATAATAGTATTCCATAAAAGTGTCCAAAAAGTATCCAAAAAGTGTCCAAAAAATAATTCATATAGTGATCCCAATGTTACATAATAGTGATCCCAGTGTTTCATGGGTCAGGTGATGTTCTGTTTATGACCCTGAGAAGTGGTGGGTAGAACATGGAGTGCGCATCGAGACGCATCTCCACTCATCAACCTCTGGATTATCTCCACTCATCACCTCATGGATTCAGACCTTTACGATGAGTTCGGCAACTTCATAGGCGACGCCAGTGACTCTGATGCAGAATCTTTGGATTTTAAAACCGCAAATGCCACAGCCATAGAAAATGGTGGTGACAGTGATGATAGTGATGATGGTGACATTGTTGATAATGAAGGTGGAGACATTGATGAAGAGCCGAAGATGGTGGTATTGGCGGGTGGACTGGAGAATGGTGGACTGGAGAATGACGGACGGGAGAATAAAATGGAGAATATAGTGGAGACTGTGGTGGTGGACCCAACGTTTGAAGGAGTGGATGAACCAGTCATAAAGCCACAAGCGCAGTATCTCCTAGAACCTGCCTCGCAAGAAAACTTGCCTGAAACTACATACTCCAAGGAGTACATGAAACAAGTGGCCAAAGAAATGCCGCTGAGGATGAGGAGTGTGGCGGTGTGTGGGCCTTTGCATTCGGGGAAAACAAGTTTGGTGGATGAACTCATTGAGGAAACGCACCCGGGGCTCCAAACCATCTACCACAACACCCAAAAAACTAGTCTGAATCAGGAAAATGGCCCGTGTCGTCACTTGGATACGCATAAACTCGAGAGAGAAAGAGGCATCTCCATCTTCTCCTCCACCGCTTCGCTACTCCTACAGGATTTGAAGTATCGCAGTTACTTGTGCCATATATTGGATACTCCAGGACACCCCGACTTCTACGAGGACAGAGATGCACTGCTTCAAATGTCCGATAGCGTGGTTTTCGTGGTGGATGTCTTGGAAGGCCTTACTTATTCGGCCAAAAACATCCTCACCCAAGCTGTACGGGCAAACCTACCCATAGTGGTGGTGCTCAACAAAATCGACCGCTTGGTGCTTGAGCTCCGACTCCCCCCCTCCGAATTCCACGCCAAAATTCGCTCTGTTCTTGCTGACATCAATGCTCATGTTTACCATAACGAGCATGTTTCCACATACACCCACGAAACACTCTTCAGTCCACTCAAAGAGAATGTGGTGTTTGCACTGCGAGTGTTTGGCTTTTCGTTCTCGCTCCACACTTGGGCTCTCTTGTATAGCCATAAGTTTAACATGGATGCGGGCAAATTGGCGCTTCTTTTGTGGGGGGACGTGAGCTTTGCCAATGGCCGGTTCTCCAAGCTGCAAAACGGCACTTCTTTCGTGCAATTTGTGGTAGATCCTCTATACAAGTTGGTCACGCAGAGTCTTGTGTTCGATTCGGCCAAGGGTTCACTTGCAACTCTTCTATGGGACGAGTTCCGGGTGTCTCTTCCAAAACATGCACATACGCTTAATCCGCAACTGCTTCTCCGGACGGTGTTTGGAGCCCTTTCCCAAGGCCTGCGAGACTTGATGAATCTGATTGTTGCCATTCCAAACAAACAGGAGCAGGAGAAGGAGCAGGGCAAGGAGAAAGACCAGGAAAATACTCTCTTGGCTAAAGTCACCAGATTGTACTCTCCTTCGAGCACTTCTGAATCTGGCTTCTCTGGATTGGTCCATGTTTATAAGGGAACCTTGAGGGTTGGACAAAAAGTATGTGTTCTTGCAGATGCCTCTAGCTCCGATTATAAAGTAGAGACCGTGCTGTCCATCTCTATTCCCGTTGGCTGGTACAATATTTCCTGTGACGAGGCATATGAGGGCCAGGTCGTACTAGTTTCCGGGCTCGAGACTATTGGAAAGAGTGCCACTCTTCTAGCTCCGGAAAACAACAACCGAATCCCCATCCACTCTTCCAAAATCGGACACAAGTCCGTGTATAAGGTTGCCGTGGAACCCGAAATCCCCTCGGACTTGCCTCGTTTGGTCCGAGGCCTCCAGCACTTGTCCAAATGCTACATTTCTGCCGTGGTCAAGCTTGAAGAGAGCGGGGAGCACGTGATATTGGCCCCCGGAGAGCTCTATTTGGACTGTTTTCTCCATGACCTCCGCCACTTCGAAACCGAATACTTATCCATCAAAGTCAGCGATCCCATGGCACGGTTTGCCGAGTCCTGTATGGAGACATCTGCCACGAGAATCCCAATCCAGACCCCAAACGGGAAGTCCGAGATTTCGGTTATAGCAGAGCCAATCACCGACAAGAAGCTTCTTTCGGCCATCGAACAGGGCCAAATCAAGAGTTCCCAGCCCCCAAAATTCATGGCCAAAATCTTGAAAGAAGACTTCAATTGGGATGCTTTGGCTGCGCGGTCAGTGTGGGCCTTTGGTCCCTCGGATATGCAAAACCCATCGATTTTATTGGACGATTCTCTTGAAGAAGAAACCGATAAGAATGGCTTGCGTCACGTCAAGGAGTCTATCGTGGCAGGGTTCCACATGGGAACCAACGAAGGGCCACTTTGCGATGAGCCCATCCGACGCACCAAGTTCAAGATTCTCGATGCAGTGCTTGATGGAGCCGTGTTGAAAAATGCAGGCCAGGTGGTACCAATGACACGGAATGCCGTGCATTGTGGCCTTATGACGGCGGCGCCAAGACTCTTAGAGCCCATGTATAAGGTGTACGTCACGTGCACCGCCAATACCATCTCGGCCGTGCACACGATGCTTGAGAAGAGACGGGGATGGGTGATTTTCGAGAAGGAAGTGCCGGGCACCAAACTCTTTGAGGTGGAAGGCATTGTGCCAGTGATCGACTCGCCGGGGCTCGAGACTGATATGCGGTTGAACACGCAGGGCCAGGCGTTCTGCACTTTGGAGTTTGCCAAATGGAACGTTGTCCCAGGCGACCCTCTCGACGCAGACTGCCATTTGCCTGCCATGCAGCCGGTGCCACGGTCGTCGTTAGCACGTGACTTTGTCATGAAGACCAGAAAGCGGAAAGGTTTGAGCGGAGAGCCCACCTTGCAGAAGTATGTGGGCCAGGCCTTGTACTCTCAAATGAAGCAGAGTGGGATCATCAATTGACTGGTATTATAGTGCCAAGACAATCAACTGAAAGTAATGAAAGAACCTAATATTGTGAAATAGTTCACGAAAGCCTTCTCTTCTTCAAGGGCCCGTCCAGGTCAGGTAGACTCATATCGTCTGTATACGAACCCGAATGACGGTGCTTGTGTGAATAGAGATCTTCAAGAGACTTGCCTGAATCTCTGTAGTGAGTCATGAGTCTGAATTGGGAAATAAAGCGCTTTTGCGTGGTGAGTTGAAGCGTGAGGGTGGAGTCGGCCCGTCGAAGCTCGTTGAAAGTATGGATGAGCTCCACCAACTTAATGTGACGTGTGTGTACATTGTCCTCGGTGAAAGAGAGGTTTATTTGGGGAACATCGATCTTCAATTCGTCTTCGGCCTGGAAACTGTAGGCATCCATGAGATCACCGCTCCGAAGCAATTGGAAAAGGTCATGGAGGGAACAGGACGCCACCTCGTCCACACTAAAAAGAGATATCATGTCCTTGACTGATGGATCGTTGAAGTGGGGGACAAGGAGCAACTGGTCTCCAGTGACACTAATGATGATGGGGAATATGAGCCACTCATCCGGTTTCAGCTCAGCTCTGACTTCTACCTTCACCGACTCGTGTGTTTCGTCTGTATCCATGGGCTCCAACATAGAGCCATCGAGCTTCTTGGGTTCATCATCCGAATCAAGGCCAGAGAGACCCGATCCTGCATCCGAGTCCATGCCATTCAGAACGAGTTCATGGGGTTTCACAACGAGTTCATGGGGTTTCAGAATGAGTTTATGGGGTTTCAAACTGGATTCATGGACATTGAGGTTGGATTCATGGACATTATTATCTTGGTCATAATTTCCCAGAGTCTCTTTTCCATCCTCCTCAAGGTTCTCGATCTCATCTTCACTGTCTAGCTCTATTACCTGTAAAGCATCGGACTCGGGAGACTGGGATTGCACAAACTCAGGTTCATGGACCGACCCATGGCCATTCACATTGTCATTCTCGTCCGCGTCCATATCCAGGATATCTGAACTGGCACCACCTTCAGTGTCACCAACAATAACATCACCAACAATAACATCACCAATAACTTCCAAATGAGAGTCAATGTGTTCAGGCTCCAGGTCCTGGATTCCCAATTCGCTCTCCAATTGTTCCAATTGTTCTAATTGTTCCAGGTGTTCCACAGGTTCCAATTGGTCTAGGTCATCTGCCTCATCTAGCTCTCCACCTTGGATCTCTTCAACATCCGCCACATCTTCACCATCCTCGATATCCTCAACATGTATATCTTCATTATGAGCTTGAAAGTCGTCTGGGATCTCAGAAATTGTAGAAACTTCAAGAACTTCGGTCACTTTGTGTGGGGCTTGGTGTGCTTTAGGGTCTTTATATGGAGCACTTATATCATGATTGTCCCCATCGTCATTGTAGTCACTGCTGAGCTCTTCAAAATGCAGTGGCGGGGCATCGGTGGGCTCATCATCACTTAGCTGGCTTGGGATGCCTGTATAGGGGTCAGTCTTCATGGTAGAGCGTGGTTTGGCATGGGTTACGGAGTGTTGCGGAGATTAATACATGGTACTTCGCAGACCAGCATTCCTGCACACACCCACCTTGGGGTCTACTTCACTACTTTTGATACAAAGCTTAAATATCTCCGTTAAATATCTCATGTACTCCACTTGTCCTTGCGTCCTTGAGTCAGCGCCTGTCGTCCTTGAGTGGTATACTTGTGGTGTACTTGTGTCCTTGTGGTGTCCTTAAGTCTGTCTTTGACTCATGGTGCCCATACCTTGAAGTTTTGGGGCTCCACCACCGAAATTGGCCGGTTCACGTCTCCACTATTGGCATCGTCATCGCTGGCCACGGCCGGAGCTTCTGTAGCCTTGGCCTCGTCTTCCGCATTGAGAGATGCACTGGTTGGCTTGGTTAGTAACACCTCAATATCGTCGAGAATGCTGCTGATGGTCTTGGCCTGTGAACTTTCCTCGTCCTTCTCTTTGGCGTCCTTGAGCACCTTCACGGCCTCGCGCAACTTCTTGGTGATTCCAATGGTGGACTTGGTCAACTCCAACCGGTCGATGAACACGGCACTCTGTTGCTGCGCTAGGTTGCGCCGTTCTCGCTGGTACACCTTTTCGAGCTCGTTGATCTTCTCCACCTTGACCTCGAACTTCTTGAGATGCTGGTTGAGGATGGTGTTGGAGAGCGCTAGCATTTCCCTCTCCTCGTAGTTGGCGAAGAGATGGCTCCGCGCTCCCACACTGCCGAGAATGGCCGTCGAGGCCTCCTGTATTGTTTTGGCGGGGTCTTTGTCTTTGGTATCGTCGCCGACCTCCTCGAAGAGCGCCTTGTCCAAATCCTCGTCGCTCTTTTCACCTTCACTTTCCTTTTGGCCGTTGGTTTTCGCCTGTGTTTGTTCTTGCTTCTCAAGACGCTCAATAACCGACTCATCTATTACCTTGGATGCCTTCAACGTTGCCGCCTTGATCACCTCCGGTTCCACAAGATTGGTCATGAAGATCAAGTTGCTGATCACGGGATTATCCACGCCCATCACGGGGAAGTTGGAGGCGTACTTGAGGATTCCTGCATCACGGTCGTCCACCCGGGTGAAACCATCTTCAATCGGCAACCCAAGGAACTTGAGGATACACTCCTGGGGAGTTCTGCTGTTGCCCACGGCTTTGGCAATGGCGTACCAGTCGTTTCTGTGCGTCTTAATTGCAGTCAACAAACTGGCAAGCTCCTTTGCGTCCCATTCCGAAGCCTTGTTCTCCGAGGTCGCCTTTTGCTCGGATGTCAGGTCTGTTTTCTGTCTCTTAGAGCCTGGAGTTTGCTCCTCAGAAATTCTTTTGCTCTCGCCAGGAGAGCCCACCAACTGCTTCAACTTGTCGACGTTGACCACCAGCTCCAAAGGTTTATATGTATTGAACGGAAAAAGCCCTCTTGGGGTATCGTACAGCACGTGGAAATCACCACAGTAAGGCAAGCCCACCTGCGACCCGTTCGGGAGCTTCTCCAAAGCGTATGCTGGCTTGAACAGCGGGTTGACCTGGTAATTAATGAGGCCCCATTTGTTTAAGAACCTGTGTACACGCATCAACGTGCCCACGTCTCCCACCAATGTTCTTCGGCACGAAGTCAACGTCAAGAACTCGTTAGGGTTGAGTCTGTATGCGTTGATCATAAAGTTCCGGTAATTGGCGTAGATTTTGGGCGATTTGGAAGGGTGTGACGACTTGAAGAATTCCGGTAATGACTCACGTTCGATCAGGTGGATTTTCTTCATGTTGAACCAGCTGGCATAGGATGGAATCACGATTGCATGGGACTGACGTATTCGGGAATGATCATCTGCATCCAAGTCAATGGGGGCCGGGTCATCCATAGACTCCTCCTTGACGGTAGCCTCTTCAAAGCGGTCGGAAAAAGACTCTTGCTTCAAGTCAGAATCAGCATTTTCTTGGTTTTGGATCTGGCTTTGGCCTGAAGCTTCCATATCGGCCTCTTTGGTGGGGATTTTGTGCTTTTCTTGTGGAGACATTTTGGTCGAATCCATTGGGTCTGCCTTGTCCGGAGAGTCCTTGTTTTCTGCTTCATTGGGGGCACTGAGGTCATACATGTCAGCATCACCATTTGCATCAGCCGAAATGGAGTTTCCGTCGTTGACAGTGGGCGAAGGCTTGGAAAAAGAATCCCTGCTGGCCAGCTCGGAAAAAAGTCCATCGTGGTCGGACTTTTCGGAGATCTGGGCGAAGTTGGAATGGTCATCATGGTCGCCAGGGTGAGAAAAACCGAGATCGGGATCAAAAAGACCCGGGTCAATCTCGCTGTTGGAGTCAGCCGTATCCGGGATTCCAAACGCCAGGTCCAGGTCGGAGGGCCGCTTGGAATGGAGCAGGTGGCCGTTTTCTGCGGAGTGTTCAGGGCCATTAGCCAGGTTCTGGACGCCATGGTCCTGCATTTCCAAATCTATGTTGT
The DNA here is from genome assembly GCA_002370245.1 of Metschnikowia sp. 04-226.1. Classification (NCBI taxonomy): domain Eukaryota; kingdom Fungi; phylum Ascomycota; class Pichiomycetes; order Serinales; family Metschnikowiaceae; genus Metschnikowia; species Metschnikowia sp. 04-226.1. The sequence continues at coordinate 451,462 of NLAD01000765.1, forward strand.
GCATGGAAATATCATCGCCAGGGGCATCTCCAGGATGGTCAAGCATCATGTCAAGCGCATTGTCTTGGTTGTCCTGATGTTGGGGCGATAGCAATTCGGAGTCCGACATGGGTGTAAGGATGTATGGGGAAACACGGGTCTTTTTGGACCGGGAAAAAAGAGCTGGCGCCTGTTTTTCGCTTGAATGAGGTTGATGGATGGGGAAAAGACGCGTACAATTGGTAAGGGAGGCCAATTGCAGCAGATTAGTGACTGGTGGAAAATGCTGGTTGCACTGGGACTAGAGGCAGGAGGGGACTGCAGGATAAGGAGGGGGAAGGGTCGAAGGCTGGAGTCCTGCGGATGCCAAAAGAGATGATTACCAATGAGGAATACGGTACCTTTGGATTGGCTGGTGGAGATGAAGGATGCACTAGAGGATGTGTTGATAGTGGAACCACGGTTGGAAGTTTTGAATGCGCGGGTCGTGCACCGCACACATTGTCCAGAGTATAAATGAGTATAACGAGTAATGAATAATGAGTAATGAGTATAACGAGTAAATGAGTATAAGTATAGAATGGAATATGAGTATAAGTATAAAATGAAAAATTTAAATATAAATATAAGGCCATTCTCTTAAGTATTATATACAGGCTATGCTAAATATATATATATATTTTTTTTACAGATATTTACTAAGATATTCGTTTATGTTTTTTTTTTTTTGGTACGGTGGTGTACGGGTCTGAGGGTCAACCAGGGACTCATCAAAATATATTTATAGCTATACTTATTAGAATAGATTAGTGGTGATAGTTTGGGGTGGTAATAGTTTGGGGTGGTAATGGTTTGGAGTGGTGTGCATATAAACATCATTAAGTAAATATACTAATATAAGAATAAATAGAGTGTAGAAAATTGCAGTGGATATAGATGGTGGTGCATATAGATGATGGTGGTGCATATAGTGCAGCGTGAAGAGAAATGCGTATACATAATATTAACAACGAATAAGTCATACAGAAGATAGAGTGGATGTATACATATAAATAATGTACAAGTGATGAATAGTGTGATTACCAAAGAAATTGGATGTGTAGTTTTTAGATCCTGTATAATACATCACACTGTGGACATGTGCTTTTTATACACGTCCCCCCAGTTTACTGCTTTCCTACTACTTTACTACTAAAATATTATGTCCACTGACAAGTTACTTTTGGAAATTTGCAGGTATCTGATATTAGATGAGGTAAAGGATTTAGAAATGTTAGAGAGGTTTACAGGGCTAATAGTGGCATTTAGTATCTGTATAATGTGGCCCTCGGAATGACCCTCGGAATGGCCCTCGGAATGGCCCTGGGAATGGCCCTCGGAACTGCACCCTTGGTGAAGGGATCCATGCTAAAACCTGCCACAGACCATATTTAAGTCTATAAAGAACCAAAATTGGTGTCCGGAATTCCAGCTTCATGAAACACTTATTTATATTCTAAAATAATAAAAAATAGCATGTATTGCGTTGGGCCTTTTTCTGCTGACCTTGTCTGGTGCACGGGTGTGCTGCCCCCGGATTGTGCCACCGAGGGTTTGTGAGATGACAGTGATAAGGTAATATATACTTGTGGCTGTGCAGTATACAGCCATAGTAGATATTAGTAGACATTTGAGACATTAGTAGACCCATAGTAGTGGATAGAAGAGTGGATAGAATAGTATGAGATAGAGAAAGTATAGATCGTATAGATCGTATAGGTCGTATAGGTCGTATAGGTCGTATAGGTCGTATAGATAATGTATAGTATAGAGTGGAGTGGCAGACAGGACATAACAGTGAACCATTGAAATAACCATGGATATAGACTATAGATAGTGTATGTTTGCGCGTTAACAGAAACGCTCTCGTGATCTGGCACGTGCGTCTCATTGGCTAATATTAACTCCTTTAAGTTCTGAACTTCTGTACATCTCTTTCTTTGTACTCTTGTTTGTTTCTAACTAATCTTGAGAAATATTTGTCTGTTAATCACAAGCTGAGGTGATTTTTTTATTCCCTTCAAATCTGAGCGGGGAACCACTCACTTTATATAGACCAATGATTGGAGCCTTCTTTTTGTGACATCCTGCCACAAACCCAATTTGCAGCCTCCCTGATTAAACCCCTCATCCGAGTTTGTTATCAGAGAGCTCTTATTGGATATCCACACGATCACCGCCGGATTCACCGGAAATACAATTTCATGAACCCCACATTCCGACCTTCTTGCCTCCCCTCATCAGTGTCAGCTTCCGGAGCCCTCCTATTGGATGTTTGTACCCGATAAGGAGTTTATTAAAGTCCACCTGTTTCATCTGCATCCTGCATAATAAATCACGTGAGATAGGAATCTTCTTACAGGTTCAACAGAAATAACCATGGACAGTCCAATACCGATAATAAAAATAAGAATTTATTTAAAGTGAATTTTTTGGAATTTATTAAATGAATTGATTGAAATTTGGGTTTAGTGTTTATTGGTGGAGATGTTGATGGGAACACGTGACTGCCATGAGCTGCGAAGCCAGATGAGCAAGTAGACAACAAGCCCCCCGGCTGGGTAATGTACAGGACATATATATAGCATTGAAAAAAGACTTTTAGTGTATATTACAAAGAAACACAAAAATGGATTGAAAAAAGAAGCGGGTGTGGGCAAGTGGAAGAAGAGGAGGGAAAAGTGGCATGGTCACGTGCGCGCAGTGAGGGCTAAGACCTAAGCTAGGTACAGGCCGCGCAGCACCCACCGCGAAAGTAAAAAATTTCCTTTTTCCTTCAGACAAATTCTTCCTACAAACTACATAGTCCCAATGGTTCGTTACGCTGCTACCCCAGTTAACCCAGCTAAGTCTGCCTCCGCTCGTGGTGCGTACTTGAGAGTGTCTTTCAAGAACACCAGAGAAACCGCCCAGGCTGTCAACGGATGGAACTTGAAGAAGGCCCAAGCTTACTTCGTGGACGTTTTGGACCACAAGAGAGCCATTCCTTTCAGAAGATTCAACCACTCCATCGGTAGAACCGCCCAAGGTAAGGAGTGGGGCGTCCAAAAGGCCAGATGGCCTGCCAAGTCCGTCAAATACGTCCAGGACTTGTTGCAAAACGCTGAATCCAACGCCGAGGCCAAGGGTTTGGATGCTTCCAAGTTGAAGATCACCCACATCCAGGTCAACCAGGCCCCAAAGCAAAGAAGAAGAACTTACAGAGCTCACGGTAGAGTCAACGCTTACCAATCCTCTCCATCTCACATTGAACTCATTGTGACTGAGGAGGAGGAGAGAGTTCCTGCTGCTAAGGAGGAGAAGAAGGCTTTGGCCCAGGAGTAGATGTGCTGGCCTATATGGAGCGCATCGGCGCTTGATTCATATATATAATACACTATGTGAAAGGACCACGAGTCTTCAATGTAGACTATTAGACATCAGAGATATCATACCAGCAACTGGAACAAGTACTGAACAGACTAGAGAGATACAACGCGTGTGAGGTACTGATGTTTTGGTATATCTACTATATTTTGGCACTTCTTTCTGTTTTGGGGGGTCTGGTTGACCGAGGCTCACCTTGTATTTCTGCACAAGTGAGGAAGACTGCGAATTAGCCTTTTATAAAATTAGGACTGGCTAGCTATTGAATTGGCTTGACAAATAAATTAAAAATTAAGTATTAGGAAAGTTGGACAATTCGGAGAGTTGGAATTAGAAGAATTGGAAATAGAAAAATTGGGAATAGAAAAATTGGAAATAGAAAAATCAGAAATCATCAAGGACAAGATTCGCCCAGGAATTACAAGTAATCCTGCGTCTCCACTTGCAAGTAAGTGAGAGTGATGAGAGTTCAGAAACACTTAACAAACCATTAGAAATAATCAGTGTAGACTTGTCATCTTAGAAACACCATTACTCACCAATCACTCACCATAAACATATTCACTTCATACTCACTTCATTTCAACAGCCACTACTCTCAGATTGAGTAGTCTTTAGTCAACCATTGAATAGCCATTGAGGAGCCATTAAGGAGCCATTAAGGAGCCATTGACTCTTTCATTGAACCTGAACCTGGGTGTTCTGTTTAGCTCTGATACCTATTCTATCTTTGGTAACCTGAATTGGCTTCCATTGAAAGTACAGGGAGACCTGGAGGCTAAGACTACACCAATTGCCCCTGCAGTTAGGGACTGATATAGTCTCCAGAATTGTATCATATTAGTCATAGCCAAGTGTTGTTCTGGTGAAACTGGCTGTAATTTCTGGAATGACTGTGAATCTGGAATGGCTAATTGATGTTGCCGTTTTGGAGCACATGGTAGATGGCCATGGCCTCATTTCGGGATTGCTGAAAACGATTGGTCCAGTAGCGGTAGCAGGAATTCACCCGTGCAACAAAATTATAAGTATGACATAAACCAGACCCAAGAACTTGGGCCAAATGCTTTGTTAACGACATGGGTGCAAATCAGCAACGACAGCAGGGAATTGGAGAAATGGGGAACCAAAATAGGTAATTGAAAAAAGGTAATTGAAAAAAGGTAATTGAAAAAAGGTAATTGAAAAAAGGTAATTGAAAAAAGGTAATAGAAAAAAAAAAGGGATTGAAGAATTCGTCAATTGGAGATTATCCTTTTATAGTACCTCGGTTATTGGTTCTCGTAGTGGGATATCCGGATTTTAAAGATGGGTCAATGCTCGCTTAATGTTGGGTCCAGTTTATCCTGCTAATCAGTACACATGTGCGAGTAGATGACCATCCCAAAACCTCCAAAAAGCCAAATCTTTAAAATAAGCCAAGTATTTAAATAAACCAAGTTTTTTTTTAAATAAATCAAAGGAGATGGTCATTTTAGGCAGATGTTGAATGTACCTGCATCGGCCCTCACAAAATGCCGGAAGGGTTAATTTGTACTCTGACTCATGATTGTGGTTAGGAACCCCGACTCGTGGTAATGGTTATAAGCACTGCTCATCTATAGCTTCCCATCCAGAAACCATAGTAAAGACTAGGGGTATAAAATAATTTTAGGGATATAATAGTAGAAAACAGAAAAAATTATAAAATAAAAAATAAAAAATATAGAATAAAAAATATAGAATAAAAAATATAGAAATCAGAATATTACAATATTACAATATTTTAATATTTTAATATTAGTGTAAGGTTGATTAATGGAGTAGTTGTCATGTGGTATATGCAGGACATACTCCAGATAAGCCCGGCTACTGATCATCATTCCCGTACACCAGACAATGACTAATAATGATGACTGTACAGCCACAGTCCAGACCCTAGACCTTTACCTCTAGATAGTAAACCAACCTAACAACCTTAATTCAAATCTAGACCATCCAGAATATCTTGTATATTAAGTATCAAACCATAGAAACAGTCCAGTTTTAGTCACTAGTGGTTCAGTCCGGAGTGGTTCAGTCCGGAGTGGTTCAGTCCGGAGTGGTTCAGGTTGAGCTGTATTTTAGAATACTCATAGTGAAGTAAACTACCCTAAACAAATGTATATCTACAGAAGTAATTCTATAAGATAGTAATACAGCAGGAAGTAGATGTGAATCAGTAGGACTAAATGGTACTCTAGATAAAAAAATATAGTAGCTCAGATTGAGTTCATTTACTTGGTCTTTATATAATCAGTTAAGAACTATGAAGCTAGTTTGATTAATTTAATGTGAAGAGTAATTTCAATGAGTTGACATTGAGGAGATGATAATACTAAGACTGAAGGTGAGGTAATGGTCAGACTAGGACCAGTATTAAGGTAGTGTGAGTTAAATAGTATCAAGAGTTCATATACAGTACTAATCCAGTACTACTAATCCAGTACTACTAATACAGTACTACTAATACAGTACTAATACTGACATTTGTGGTGTACTAGTAAAGGTTGGATCCAGAATAGAAAAGTCAGATTACCATCTACCACTTCCACTGGAATCCTTCCATAGTAAATAGATCAAATAGATTAAATAGATCAAATAGATCAAATAGATCAAATAGAGCCAAACATATAGATGCTACTAGTACCATTTTTATACTATCGGACAGTCTAATTGTCATACTCCAATCTCCAATACAGACCTCTACCATACTGTACCATACTCTACCATACTCTACCATACTCTACCATACTCTACCATACTGTACCATACTCTACCATAGTAATTTGTGGAAGATGATGAATGGAAGATCAGTCCTAGTATTTCCATTGCAAAATCTTCAACTATCCTCCATAGATAGACAAGGACATTAGTACTTTTCTCAGTGGGTTGATCCTTTCTAGCAAGCATCTTAAATGAGAATTACTCTACTACTCTATATACACTTCTACTACTGATATCTATGAACTACATCTGGGTCACTACCATCTCAGACACACCTCCCCTATATACCTATCTCTACCTCTTCCTCTTTCTCTTTCTCTTTCTCTTTCTCTTTCTCTTTCTCTTTCTCTTTCTCTAGACTTGATCACATGAAGCTCTAACGTTCATGAGAAAAACCTTTAAAGTAGAAGATGTTCTTGTTGGCCCTGGTGAAATACAAGGCCATATGGACCTAAGTATCTTCAAGGCAAACAAGAAATCGGTTTAAGCCAGGATCTTTGGGGAGTCCTTTGGGAGTACTTTGGGAGTACTTTGGGGAGTACTTTGGGGAGTACTTTGATGAGCAAAAGACCAACTCACAAGAAATGGCAAACCCATGTACATTGCTTTGCTGAATACTGTCACATCTAAGAGTTTCAGTCATGTAGAGACTGATAAGAGCAGCGAGACTGATAAGAACAGCGAGACTGGAGAAACTGATGAAGATCTGGTCAAGTCACTCAGAGACTAAGTGTAGAGTAGTGAGTAGTCATATTGACAGAGTAGTGATATTGACAGAGTAGTGATATTGACAGAATAGTAGGAATATAGCATCTCTGAAATAGGAACATCTGAAATAGAGCATGGGCCACAGTCACTCCCACTTCCAATACCATTGATTACCCTTAACTAACTTCTACTTGTTATTGCCCCCCCCATTCTTTCTTCCTGTATGTACTACCATGCTGTCTCGTCTTGTGAGGATGTATTGATGCGATTGAGTTGGATTCGTGAGTATCTTCACTTCCTTCTACGCACCACTTCTTCCCACTTCTATCCACGCACTCTTTTCCTTTCACTTCTTTTCACGCACACTTCCTTTCACTTTCCTTCACTTCTCCTTATACCCTTCACTTCTCCTTATACCCTTCACTGGAGCTTCAAATTTTAGGATTTGAAAGTTTATTATTTGGAATTGCAATTTTGGGGGTGATCTAGAATGATTAAGAAATGTTATAAGGAGCTGATATGAACATTTCATTTTTTACAGCTGTTAGCTGTCATGATCCTTAGAGGGGAAGAGGTGATGGTGGAATGATGTAGTAGTTGTTTCTGCAACCAGGGTGTTTTGAGGCGCGCACTACTCACTACAGAAGAGGAGTATTGATAGATGATAATATTCAATAGACAAAGATAAGATATTAGAAAGTGGATACATTTGAGGGTTGGAATTGCTTTTGACCGCTTACTTTCTCTGGCTTTGGACCTCATAATCCTCGGAAATCGGAAATCGGAAATCGGAAGTCGGAAATCGGAAATCGGAAATCGGAAGTCGGAAGTCGGAAGTCTTACGGATCACGTGACATGCACATCAGAAACGAACATCTTCTGTATTGCCCCACACACTCAACATTTAGGGTTCCCAAAGAAGAATTTTGCTCTTATAGTTATAATCACTCCAAATGTTTTTAAAAGACGCGATTTCATTTTTAGGGGGACAAGTTGAATGGCCTAAGTCAATAGGTCGGAACTGGATATAAGCCCCGGCACTGCACACAAGCCCCCGGTTGAGCTCCCAATTGAGCCCTCGGATCCAAACCCAAAACCGCCCGCCGCAGCCACGGTTCCATATTACCATGACAAATTGGACACTAAAAGACTAAAAGTGTCTACATGAGCCAATACTCTCAGGCCAGCCAAATACAATATTAATTTTAGTACCAATTATAGAAGTCATTTACAACTAATTTACACGTGACAATATACAGTCATTACCAAATACGGACTACGGAACTATATGACACCTAATACGGACAAATAAATACAGCCATACTAAATACAGCCATACCAAATACAGCCATACTATCAACAGCCATCTATATATATATATATGAATATAGAGATTGTCTTAGTGTGATGAGAGTAACAGTTGTTGTGCTGAGAGGAACTGAGACGCGCGTAATAATGAGAACACTACTGGCCAATGGCCGCGCTCGCTTTAAAATAATCTCACCGCAAAAATCACCCACTACTACTTCATCTATACACCATGGGAGGATCCGGGCCAAAGACTTACTTGGGATGGTGGGGCGCCATGGGCGGCCCTACACAGAAAAACGTGGCCATTTACACGGTGTCGCCATACGCCACTAAGCCTTTGAAGGATAACTTGTACAATGCCTTTTTCAACACCTTTAGAAGAACCAAGAACCAGATCGTATACATTGTTATCCCCGGCATAATCGTGTGGAACGTCTGGGCCAAGGCCAGAGACTACAATGAGTACTTGTACACCAAGGCCGGTAGAGAGGATTTGGAGAAGGCTAATGCCTAGGCTGCTTTGCATATAGTAATAAAGAGCATACAAGTCTGATGTAGACTTCTGATGATACAGATCCAAAAAAAATACGATACATCTTTTATATTACAAGTACTACTTGTGCTTTTACTTTCTTGAATACTATTTACTTGAATACTACATACTTCAATACTATTTTCTTGAATACTGCTTTCTTGAATACTATTTTTCTGAATACTACTTTCTTGAATACTACTTTCTTGAATACTACTTACTTGAATACTTGAATACTGCTTGTACTGTTTATTATCAGATGGATCATCTCTAGCTCACATTAAAATGTTACTTGGATCTCTTGTATACCTTGGCCAAGAACGAAGACAAGACCTCCTTCTTTAAGCCACGCGACTCGTCGACCTGTTCGATCTTCTTGCGCAACTCCTTGACGGTGTCTTCCTCGTACTGCTCGTAGATCTTGGGGATCTCCAACTCGGTAAACAAGTCCTTGACCCTTTGCTCGGAAACATCATCCTTCTTGCCGTAGTTTTCCTCCAAAAACTTGCGTTGGTCAGCATTGACCTTCAACAATGCCTGGTTGACCACCCACGAGCACTTGTTGTCCTTGATATCGGTGCCGATCTTACCAATCTGCTCTGGCGTACCGAAGCAGTCCAAGAAATCGTCCTGGATCTGGAAGTACTCCCCCAAAGGAATCAAGATGTCTTGCACCTGTTTCAAGTCCTCGGCACTGTTGATGCCGCACATGTACATGGCCAAAGCCACTGGCAAGTAGAACGAGTAGTAGGCCGTCTTGAAGATCACAATGAACGAATGTTTTTGCAAAGAGAACTTGGACAAGTCCACCACTTCCTCATCGGCAGTCACCAAGTCCATCAACTGGCCCAACTCCGTCTGGAACGTCACCTCATGGAACAAGTCCAACAAGTCCACATAGTACAGGTCCTGGCGGAAATGTTTCTTTAACAACATGTAGATGGCACCCTCCAACATGAAGGAGTCATTGATGGCAATGTTGCCCACGCCCTCGTTCAAGTACCAGCACGGCTGGCCACGTCTGGTCTTGGATTGGTCCATCATATCGTCGGCCACCAAGAAGTATGCCTGCAACAACTCAATGGCCCAGCCCAAAAGCGCCACCTTCTTGTACTCAGCCTTGTCCAAAGAGTCCAAAGGCTTGTTTTTGAGAATGCAATACGTGTCAATCACCGAAAGCCCCCGATTCAACTTTCCTCCTGGGGTGTTATAGTTCAAGTTCTTGGTGAGCCAATCCACGGCCTCCTGGGGCATTTTATAGTCCTTGCACATCTGCTGCAATTCGGCCACGAGCCCGTCGAATTCGTCCACAAACTTTTGTTTTGCTGCTGCCTTGTCCATGACTGGGGGGTGTATTATGGTAGTAAAGGAAAGTGTTGGTGGGAAGTGAGAAGTGAGAGTGAGAATCTCACCTGGAGAATGCGAGTATACGAGCACTGGGTTACACCCGTGCACCCGTGCACCCTAGTATTTGGGTCCAGAGGTGATGTACGTTGATTTTGAGGTTCGAGTTTTTTGAACCTGCCATGGACTTAATAAGAGAAATGTTGTCTATGTCTAGTAAATTGTATTTAATTGAATAAATAAAGGTGGATGCCGTTGCTATATGCAGGTTGGCCATGATTCTAGTCGTATTACTCGTAAAGACCCCACCCAAGCTTCCCAAGAGCCTCCCAAGAGCTTTACAAGAGCCTCCTTTGTTTGATTTAATAATTGATATTTATATAAAAAGATTTTGACTATTCAATTTGATTTGGGTCAAAATCCACTCTATCATATTGTAGGGAGAGGTAATTGAGGGTGTAGTCTGTGTTCCCATGAGAAGATCTCCAGTCTTAAGAAAAGAAACTCTCGTCTGAAAATCTTATTTAAAAATCAACCATATGAGTATAATAAAAGAGTAGTACTAGAGTAGAGCAGTACTATAGTAAAATGGTACTATAGTAAAATGGTACTATAGTAAAATGGTACTATAGTAAAATGGTACTATAGTAAAATGGTACTATAGTAAAATGGTACCAGAATAGAGTAGTACTGGAATAAAATGGTATACTAATTGTTCCAGTCTACATCTATGGTCTATTCTGTCTTGGTCCTGCTAGTGATTGGTCNCAGAATAGAGTAGTACTGGAATAAAATGGTATACTAATTGTTCCAGTCTACATCTATGGTCTATTCTGTCTTGGTCCTGCTAGTGATTGGTCACTCTAGTCCAGAAATCCTAGGCATCTACACTGGCATCCTAGCTACTGTAGTTACCCAATTTTTCCAGCCATTCTGTGATTTTACCCCTAGTCTAATCATTCTAGTTATTCTGAAACTCTAATGATACTGGCTCCTCTAGATCTACACTATGGAGTAGGGCAGTCCTAGTATAGAGACTAGTATGTATTTTGAAGATTCACCTTTTTAGGTTATATATATCTGGGTCACATACGGTCTCTGTATGTGTACTATTAAATAGTACAGTACTGGTGATCCATAATCCATACACAGTACTCATTGGCTAATTCAGAGTACTATCTAGAAGGTCAGTCACTATAGTACTATCTAGAAGGTTGGTCCAGAATTGGTGCTATTAGGAATTGCAATTGGTAAGCTTATTTGAGTTTATTAGGCTCAGTTGGGTACCAGTGCATTAGGGTCTATAGGTAGCACTAGTAGTTGTTATGCTAGTACTAGTTGCGAGCCCTGACTTTTATTACTAGTTGCGAGCCCTGACTTTTATTACTGGTTACGAGCCCTCACTGTTTGCGAGCCCTCACTGGTTACGAGCCCTGACTAATAAATCATAGTCATAGTCTTTATTTAATCTAGAGAATTCACCAAACTTTACATAAATTTGGAGTATATTCAGTCTACTCTGTGAATCCTTAATCTAGTACTACCATCATGTCCTTGTTTGGTGCTACCATCATGTCCTTGTTTGGTGTATTCTTACGCAGTACTTATTGAGAACTAGAGATAGTCCATTGCAGTCTATACTGGTCCTTCTTAATTCTATCTTATTCTTATTAAGCAGTCCATCCATACAAATGCTTACTAATCTCCTTTATTATTCTGTGCTTACTAATCTCCTTGATTTTTCTGTGCTAGTACTACCTGAAAAGTGGGTACTCAGTGATACACAAGAGTCCAGTCCCATAAGGTTAAGATAGTATAGACTGATGGAGTGTATAGTAGCTAAAGTTGTACCAGTTATATGTGAATGGTCACATAGAGTCTGGTACATAGAGTCTGGTACATAGAGTCTGGTACATAGAGTCTGGTACATAGAGTCTGGTACATAGAGTCAGTCACGTGATCTCCAATGGTGGGACCTAGACTAGTCATTGACTACTTGTGAGAAATGTGCAGGTCAATTGAATTTCAGGATAAGAACGTGATTATGTCATCATAAGCAAACCCACCATCACAATGTCATAGTATATTCATATTCCAAGATTTTAGTATTTATATTTTTTTATAGTCAAAAATTTAAATATTTTCATAGTCAGCCAGGTGTAGAATAGTGTAGAATAGTGTAGTGTAGAATAGTGTAGAATAGTGTAGTGTAGAATAGTGTAGACTGGTTATGAGCCCTACTGGTTATGAGCCCTACTGGTTATGAGCCCTACTGATCAAAAAGAGCGCGAATTAATTATATCGCATTCTCATCTAAAAGTAATCTCCTTATTAATAAATATTAAGTTTAACATCTCAATATAACTAATAAAATAGATATTTATAAATTGATGATCAAATTAAATAATACTATAATACTTTCTAATATTAAGAAACAATTAAAAGTTAAATGTAAAAATGGGATTATATAAGATCAGGTCAATTAATAGATTATATCCAAGATTAAGTACTCATTACATTATCATGGTTCTAAATGAATAAAAAAATCCAGTATAAGAATAGTATAAATAATTTTACATTCACTATCATAAAAGATTTTAATATATT